>JAMAHW010000003.1:0-41780 GCA_023627715.1 Periconia sp. R9002 | reverse complement strand
CCCTACCTGTGTTGATACCCAGGGTAGCAATACTGTGTGAGCATCAAATTCAATTTCATATACTCAAGCAATTCAATTTTACCATCCTGTTGATCAACCCAAATCCATAACAATCAACTATTTATAGCATCGACTCTTCGCTCTCCCAACCACCCACCATGGCACTTTCAGCAAGTCACTGCAATTACGCGACAGCGAAGATCGAGAATGATACCATGGGATTGAACAATCCCACGGATGACGAACACGAGGACAAGATCATATCGTAAGTCCTTCGCTACATAAGCTTCCTCTTACGTTACTAACTCTCGTTCTCTAAGACAGCAAGAAAAAGAAGGGGAAAGGCTTGGCTTCCTTTCGTTGCCGGGAGAGGTTCGCAACGAAATATACGCCTACGTGTTCGCGCCGGGATATTGGATAGTGTGGGATCAACTGTCATTCAAAGCCACCAAGCGCGACCCCATCCAAGACGACCACCCGCTTGCTTTACTCCAAACTTGCAAGACAGTGTATGCCGAGACGTCCAGGCTGCCCTTCATCTTGGGCAAATTCACATTCACCATGGACATGTGTTACCCAAGGCATTCCTACCCGTATAACCAGTTCTTTGCCGAGTCAATCAGTCTAGTTGAACTCGATCTCGGCGTATATTCGGATGAAGAAATTCAACCTTGGTATGCTTCCAACCTCGGCAGTCTTCTCGATCAATTCCCTTCTCTCAAGAACATCTACGTCTACGATTTATACACAGAGGAGACATGCGAGGACGTGAGGGATTGGTATGAGAAAAAGGGACATGGAATTCTGGATGTGGCTCTTAACCATCATTCCAATGCGAACGTGAGTTTGAAGGTTTACGCTGGGGAGGACGAGGGCGACTCGGCGTTAGTGGTTAACATGAAGAGCACAGCCGAGATTGTTAGCCAGATTTGGGGTTTTACATAGTTGATTTTTTTTTTTTTTGAATATTATTTCATTTTGTATTGCTACGATCAAGTACAATGGTAGATCGGGACTGGATGCCGGCGAGGAAAATGTTTCCAAGTAATTCTCTTGATGAAAATCCCAAGGGCAAAATGATCTCAGAATGAAATGCAATTGTAATAAGAGTAAAAAAAAAAACATGTATTTGTTCGTTAGTATACAGTACAAAAGCTGAACATGTGACGATAAGAAAAGGGTAGGATATTCTTGAATAGGCGAGGTGCACGGTAGTAGTAAATGAGTCATTGTTGATCCATGGTTCACCCCCCGACTACCTAGGCATCCACCACACACGATCAAGCCTTTGACAATAGATGTTTCCTTATTCTATACACCCGGATCAGGAGTTCTGTGTTAGCCCTTATTTCTTTATCGTAGGAAGTAAATAGGGCGCTTAAAATATGTTTCTCCTGTAGAAGGGGTGGCCCTACAACATATAAAAAGGCGCGAATAATCCTTCTCTCCACCCGTAGACAAACACCGGACGTCGAGACCACCCTCATACTACCAACAGCTACGAGCAAATTAAAGACTTCGTTGCCAGCAAGTGTTACAGGAGGGATAACAAATCAAATGAATTCAAGCAAGGATAACAAGCAGTGGGTTTTGCGCTGAATCACTCCCTTATTTCCAAATCTGACCCAGCCACTACAGAGAACAAATGGAAGAATTCAAAGGCAACTTCCTCACTTTACCCGGCGAGATACGCAATAGGGTCTACGACTTCGTGTTTGGCGACGAAGACTGGGTCCTTGATGATAAGGATGTCCACAGCGAGCCTTTCAAAGTTACCAAATCCTTTAAAGACCCCCTCGCTCTTCTTCGGACATGCAAGCAAGTGCATCTTGAAACATCAAATCTGCCGTTTGCGCTCTGTGGGCTGCGCACGCCGGTCACTATGTATCCTAGGTTCAAACTTCCCCCAGGCATTTCGTCCGTACATTCAGTAGAGATTTACCACTGCTTGAATGACGAAGAAGAGTACCATTTTAGATTGTGGTCCCCGGAATATCTTCTAAGTCAATTACCAGGGCTCAGAAACGTCCATAATGTCTTGGAGGCTTTTGATTCGCAGGCCGGTGCTGACATATGGGAGTGCGAAGAGATAGTAGCAGAACTGCAATTTCTTGTATCATCTTGCGAAGAAAAGGGCTGGGAAATACACTGGAGTCTTACCTTGATCGATAATGAAAAGAAGACGACGCTTTTCAAGAACATCACAGCCAGCATGTTTCGTCAAACTTTTTGCGTTGCCAGCCTGAAGGATGCGCTGAAGAAGATTATGCCAACGAACCCTCAGTAGCGGATGCAAAATCTTAGGAATTCGCAGTTGGTCTATTCAAGGTAGCGATCTCTATGATAAAGAACAAGATCGAAAACACGGCCGAGATTGTTGAACGAAATAGGGTTCTTCCTAACTGAGTTTCCCGAAATTCCTTCTACAATCCCACGAAACAGACGTAAATTGGAGGATATGGACTGAGCGTCGATGAGGAACATGTCTCCGAGTAATGTATTGTTGGTTTGTTGGTCTTTGCAAGGGAGCAGGGACATGAGACTATCGACATGCAATTAGTAGTATTCGGTGCGAATTCCACTTTGTCGTTATGCACTGGGAAGCTATTATATTTACGTTGTTTAAAAAACTTTACCTATGTGCAGGTCCTAGCCAAGGACGAGACCTGTAATTTCTTCTACTTGATGTCAATACCGTGAATGATTTCATCAATCTGTTGCAAAGACAAGAAGACTTTCAATTCAAGCACGTTGCGATAAAAATAACCACTGATTGCAATAATCTGCAGGAGTAAATGGAGATTTCGACCCACTTACGATTGCCAGCAATACTAAACTGTCCCTACATAGATGATTCACTTAGCTGTGTACAAGCCACTTACGTGACAGTTATTTGCCTGTGTACGTCCCACCAAGGAAATTATATGCGATTTTTCCCCTCAGAAGGTTGTATTTCGATCAACCGGTTCGCGATAGCAAACAAATCTGATCAATACCTACATTACGGGGTTTGGCTAGGTTAGGAAAAGGCTGTTAACCGTACTTTCTACTTTAAAATACTATTAAACATCCTCTTAACTTAGCTTCTACAGGCACTTAACGGGCATTTAAGACTTTAATTTCTGTTAGACAGCCTTCTTAGGGTGTGCCAAACCCCGTGATGTACATTAGTCAGATGGGATTGATGACTCATTATTTTTTGGTTAGCGGAAGCTGTCCGAATTCCTCTTTCACCTATCAACCAAACATGGGAATAGTCGGCATTGTGCACGCATATTGGTCTATTAAAGTAGTGTTTGTTATCCCAAACGATTAATCATCAACATAGTCCATCGTGCACGCACATGGATACGGTTACTCTGAAGTGCACGGACCAACCCCTTTGACTTAAATACAAACTTCCTCCTTCATGATAATCCTTCTCCCACACAACTTTCACACAATTTCACACAATGCCTGGATATCCAAATTAATTCAAACTACATAACAACGAATAATCGGAAAGGAACATCACAGGAATGAATTCGACTGAGTACACAAAAAACGATACGATGACGGAATCCAAATCCCGCTTTCTCGATTTACCTGCAGAAATTCGAAATAGGGTCTACGACTTTGTCTTCGGCGATGAAGATTGGGTTCTCCACGAAGATTGCATGGATGATCCATTCAAAGCTAGCAAGTCATTCAAACAGCCCCTAGCTCTACTCGGAACCTGCAAACAGATTCGCGATGAAGCTTCGAATCTGCCGTTCACGCTCTGTGCGTTGCGCTCTTCCATCACAATGTATCCTAGGGCCAAGGACAATCTCCTTAAGCCTCTTTCTCGGTTCCGTTCACTACTGATGCACCATGACTTGGAGGACCTCGGTTCCGACTACGAAGACTGGATGGAGGAAGACGGGGACTACCAATTCCTGTTGTGGTCCCCGATCTATCTTCTACATCAAATGCCTGAGCTGAAAGAGATCCATCACGTCTTGGAGGCTTCTGATTTGGACGCTGGTGTGTGGGATTGTGACAAAATACGAGGCAATCTGCTGTTCCTTGACAAGGATGTGTGCAAAAATGGATGGAAGATAAAGTGGACTCTGACCCTCATCCACGAGGGCAAGAAGACAACCGTTTTCAAGAACATCACATCTGAGACGCTTCGGCAAACACTTACCGTTGGCATCCTCGTGGACGCGGTGAAGAAAATCACGGCGCCGGCGCCGGCGGCAGCGGACACGACATCAACATAATCAGCTGTAGATCCCTTCCAGTTAGGGAGCTGATTGGACGAAGCAAACATAATAGGATTTGCGGGGAAAACTGAACAGTCGATTGCAGAGAATCATTGATAGAAACAGAATGTGTATCGAGAACAACCAAACTGGTGGAGTCTCGGTAGACGATGGAATGGACACGGTCCACCACACAAACTCAAGGTAGAAATCCACCTTATAGCCAGATACTTATTTTGTTTTCCATGCTTACAAGTGATGTTCGTGATGTACGCTCCTTCCCCTATTAGAATTCTCACAATCATGATTCTGAACGCTCCTGCCCACAACCGTGCTAATTACTCTTTTGCGTATTTACCTCTTAGTTGTTACATTGGTCAGATCAATGACCTCACTGGTTTGACCTTGACCAACTAGTCGCACTTTAGGTATCAAGTATTAACTACACCAAATTTACCTTGCCTACAACCTGTTGGGTATATCCCTGTCACGTGATCCGATCTTTCACTGTTCGCGTTTGTTGTTTGCGTTTGCTCACTGCACTAGGCAGCAGCATGGACAAGGTGGCCTTATATAAATGCCGCCTGCCCTCTCAGGTAGTAAGGTACCAATACAGAGTTTCCTTACCTAGCACAACCTATATAATCTACTTTTACCATTATATTTACTACTACATTCAACCTATCGGGCTGAAATATCACCCACCTTCACTTTGTTGCCTCATAAGCGAGACGCACGGTCCCCTCTCGTGGAATATATCGTTTCTACTACACCTTCTCCTCTCCACATTACTGCAGACAACCACGCAATCAACCGTTCGATTTCGAAGCCAAACAAACATAGCACAGAAACGCAATTACAATCCTACAGCAGTCGAAAGCGACAGGGCTGGAAAGAGATTGAACGTATCCGCGGACAAGAATCAGGGCTTTTCTAGTGGAGATCACAAGTGCACAACGAGGCCGCCAAACTACCATTCACACTAAGTGCATTTAAGATCCCGTACAAGACCATTCGACTGTGGAAAAATGCTCCCAAGGGGTTGGCTCTTGTTCAAACAATCGTCTTAGAAAAATACTGGGAGGGTTACTGTGACTACCACTTTTATGGCCTTTTCGAGCAGTGTTCATCCGTCCGACACTTGATCATCATCCGGAGCAAGTGGATCTTCGAAACGGTGAATTACAACGAACCCCGGGATTGGGATGGAGCTCATCGTGTCTTACACTACCTCGTGCTTACCAGTCTTCCACGGAATTCCGGTAAAACCCTAGTTTGGTCGAAGACAAAGACGCTGAAAATCGAAAACTTTAGTGAGTACATTAAGGAACAAACTGAACGCCTACCTGCCTCTGCAATTTAGTGGGTCCCGAGATGGGATTTCCGCGAATAAGGGCTCATTGAAGGAAGGGAAGTTCATGGGGATCTTGAGCTCACCGGCGGAGTTTGGCAAGCATGATCACCATGATGCATGTACATAGCCACATCAGTAAAGTACGAACCATACACTCAGAATACATGTATTCGGGCTTGTTCTGTTTATGCACTATATATTCCTGTTCAAATTCCGGTGATACAAGAAGCTTCAACCAAACAATCCACCTCTCATTGGTTATTCACAATGGTCCGTGCATGAGCCTCAAGGCTATATATACAACTTCCAATCTTCCCAACGATACCTCTTGTCTTCTTCAGACCACCACTACCCCTCAACCAACTTCTACCCTCCCACCAAGGAATCACACAACATGACTCCAAACATTCAAAATACCACCCACCTTATCCAAAGCGAAGCGAACGCGCACCCCACGAACCACGACTTCCTCACATTTCCTCCCGAAGTTCGCAATATAATCTACAAGTACGTATTCGGAGGAGAAGACTGGATCGTCAGCGACGACGTCGAGTTCAAAGCAAGCAAAAGCTTCAAAAACCCCTTAGCCCTCCAACGCACGTGCAAGCACATTTACAAAGAAACCTCGAAACTGCCGTTCACGCTCTCCGCGTTCACGATATCCGGGAACAACTTCAAACCCAAAACAAATGTCCCCAAAGGCCGTTGCCATGTCCGTGAGCTTGTGGCATATAATTGGGGCGAGGGAACGAAGCGGCCTCATCTGGTTATGTTTCCTTGCCTCCAAGTTGTGCACCTTGTTGTGGATACTGGAGTGAATTACAAGGGTTTCAATGACTGGTATTATGACGAAGGGTGGCTCCGAGTTATGGAACTAAATGCTCACGCTCGCAATACAACGTGGAAAGTCACTGTGTTTGGCAAAAAACGGACATTCATTGTGAATGATAAAGAGCTTCGTGACAAGTGTTCGCGTTACACGCCGGAGGCTGAATGAATGTGGGGCCTGGCAACTGGTAATGAGAAAGAATGAAGCTTGATTGCAGGAGAACATGTGCAAGCGAGCAGTACCTGTAGAGGAAATTGTAATACTCTAGATAATCGTCCGCCCTGGGAGACGTCTGAATGAAAAGATAAAATATGAATTTTACCGAGTATCTTTCGACATAATTGTTTGGCTACGTTTTAGTGTATATTTGATGAAATTTTTTCCAAGATTTTAAATCCTCTTTCTATAATATGTATGTGCTCATCTTGTTACGGCGGCACGCAAAGCCCATTTCCATAATCAAATTCCGTGTACATGCTCACAGCTTGCTGAAGACTATGCCGCCTAATCCCATCCACTCACCTCAGCCTTTTGACCTCTCGAGTAACTACCTACTGTCCACTCCGACATCACATGTTAAAATTGACGGAGTCATCCACCAACTCATAGCTTTCCAGCACCTCCATAGACCCGACTACTCAGCCACCTGCGGTGGATCCACGTCATGGCTCAGGTAACCAGTGCAGCCCTCTTATCATCAGATTTAAGACCAGCCTATGATTTCGCTATTACTACTTCCAGGCGCGTGTGATGCCAAACCGCAACCTGTAGCACTTGAGATTGCTTAGCTTAGAAATACACTAGTTGTGAAGCCTTCGTGGCGTCGAGGGTACAAGTTGATTGGTTGCGAGTCACCCATTGGACTGTTGTTGTAGATTCCCGAGTAACGCCTGTATACATCCATCTAACTATGAAGCAGACATCTAAAATAATAATCTCATCATCGCAAAAGATAAAATTATTTCCAGTGTCGACACAGGCAGAACTAACAATACTAGTTCGTACCGCAATTTTTCTCCCTGTTTTGCTTATCTCGCTATACTCAGTGTCGTATACTCCCCCACTTCGCAGTGCAGTGCCAAGACCGATATATCAGCTTCCACAGCCTTCTCGGCCGCCCCGCTTGAAGAACGCTACACAATGCTGTGCATGCCCTTGACACCACCTTTTTCACATAATACATCTCTTTTTCACAACAGAGGCTAGCCCCGTGCTACAAGAATTATCGCGATAGAATGGAAACGTTGAGGCCGGAGCTAGCTGCGTTGGAAGTCATCGTGGACCGCGGATCTCGGATCCTGAAACGGCTCGAAGAACACTCCAAAGACCTTCCACCAGCCTTCCGTGAAGTTCAGAGAGAGCTGCCCCAACTGTTAGATGCGCTCCGACAGGCGAAAGTGATGCTCGATTCTGGATTCATCCGAGATGAATCTAAAAGGGAGATACTCATGGCTATTCAAGAGTCAACAGTGGACCTAGACGATGTAATTAGAGAAGCGTTTCTCACACTGAGCGACTACTCGGTTGGAATAAAAACTGTGGATCTTCGCTATCGCTCAAACATAGAGAAGAGGTTCGCGGTAATACGAAGATATATTCCCATCCTGACATCCCACACCGCTGCCTCAATACGGCCGTTAACGGGTATAATCCTCCCATTCTTGACACATGTTATCTATATTCTAACAGTCCATGTTCCATAGACCAGACTCTACCCCATCATGCCTCGTTTTTCAATGTTCCTCTGCGGCGGGACCCTCACTTTGTAGACCACGGCATTCTTCCCGCAATAAAGGAGAAGACCCAACGGCCTGGGTCTGTCGTACTGCTTACTGGTCCTAGCGGCGTTGGGTATGCAGCAAAGACAGTGGTCCCCCTAACGGCATATAACTGACAAGCTCGAAAGTAAGTCGCACGTTGCCGTCGAGTATTGCTATCGAGTACGAGAGAAATCACCAGATACCTCGGTTTTCTGGATCTGTGCAAGTAACAGAGCGAAGCTCGAAGAAGGCTATTGGAATATTGCCGAACGAGCCAAACTTTGTGATCGGCAAGATGTCGACATTCTAAAGCTGGTCAGTTTAGTCCACAGCTGGCTGTGTACAGAGGTAAAACATTCCTGGTTGATGATTATTGACAATGCGGATGACCCAAGCGTCTTGGACCCTCTAACACAGAGACTTGATAGCGATAAAGATGATAAAGATGATGAAAATGACGACAGTGTAAATGACGTGGTTTCTTTGCCAGAACCTCTGCCACTATCGCGGAATGGGACTATCCTTATCACCACCCGGAGTCACTTTCTCAAATTTCAACTGACAGAAAGCAATCCAAGTTATATTCTCGTCCATCCAATGAGCCCATCATATGCTTTGGACTTGTTCAAAAACAAGCTTGAGGGAAAACTAGAACTGAACGCCCATGCGGCGGCACTCGTCCGGGAGCTCGACTACTCCCCACTTGCTATCACCCAAGCCGCGGCTTATATCATTCAGAGAGCTACGGTATCAGGCTATCTGCGAGATCTCCGCAAAGGCGACTTAAAGAGTGCAAAGTTCTTGGAATTGGCTACTGAAGACTTTCCTCCCGAGGGAAAGGTGGCAGCCTCAATCATCTCTACTTGGCACATGTCTTTTGAGCATCTTCTTTTCGAGAAGCCTTCGGCTACTCAGCTTTTATCGCTCATGAGCCTTTTCGATCGGCAAGGAATTCCTAAATCGCTACTTGATGGCCGTTATCAAGAGCACAATGATTCCCGCTTCGACTTTGAAGACGACTTTGAAGACGACTTGAACACGCTGACTGATTTTTCGTTAGTCTCGACAAATGTAGATGGGTCCCACCTTGAGATCAACCGAGTTGTACAGTACTCCACAAGAAAATGGCTTGAGCTGCAAGGCCAGCTAGAGGGTTGGAAGGAAAGGTACGTCAGGGTTATAAACGATAATTACCCGATACGATGGTATGAGAACTGGAAATTATGTCAAGAGCTATTCCCGCATGCTCAAGCCGCAATAGCGTACCGTCCAAAGGGCGGAAGCGCGCTCGAAGCATGGGCATCGATCCTTTTCAAGGCTGCGTGGCATGCGAATCAGACGGGAAGCTATAACGTAGCGCAGAAAATGAGTTTCCAGGCTTTTAAAGCAAGAGATTATGTTCTGGGAGGAGAGCATCCAGCTACGATCACCAGTCTTAGTCAGCTTGGGTCCGTGTTGTCGAAGAAGGGCCTGTACTTGGTGGCGGAATCGATGCACAGGCGGACCCTGGTGGCTAAGAAGAAAATATTTGGTGCTTATCATCCGGACACGCTGGAGACCATGAATAACTTAGCCGAAGTGCTGAAACTCCAAGGCAAGCACTTGGAGGGGAGTTATAACAGCGTAATCACGCACATCGCCTTTGCTCTGAATGGTGCAGGATCTGCACAACTTCCCCCAACGGTTGCGGCTGCTCTTGACGATGCATTGTTGCGCCTAGAGGTATGGGAGGATGAGCTAGGTGCAGAAGAGGACGAAGAATTTGACAACATATTCGATTTCATTGGAACTCGATACCAAGATCATAGCGAGTTGATGGTCGAAGGGCTTGATATACTTTCGGAAAGAATTGCATCCTTGGTTGACTGGGGGGAAACGAACGAAGCTGAAACACGGGCCCCCGAACGCGAGGCATCAGATTCCGATTCACCCTTTGCCAATCTGGCAGAAGCATTGGATAATTTGATCGATACCGCGGAGATCATCAGGACACAGCCTCAGCGAAGAAATCTAGAGAAGAGAATTACAGGTCTGCTTGAGTGAAAGGCAATTGCGACGTTTACGCCCGAGAATATTGTAGGTAGTGGAGCACACCTGTTTTGAGTTTTCGTGCGCTCGTAGCTTTCTTGATTATCACGACATCATGGGGCGACTGTATTGTATTGCAGTGACAATTTGATCAGTGAAACGCTTGCTAGCCTCACAGTACGGTCCTGTATCTGCAAGAAAAAAAAATTATCGCGGGTCGTGCTCACGTTTTCAGAGCGAGCCTTAGACTGGAACTGCTTCAAATCCTCAAGTATATTTACAGGGCCACTGTTCTGCGTTACAAAGTTTTCACCACTTGCTATTAATACGGAAGAACAGCGATACTATAAATTTTTTAGATCTCGGAGCTCGAATCACTCAACCAGTGCAAGTAGATCTGTGTACATTTTTGGCGCTTACTCGTCCCATTATTGCGACGGTGATTGGCTGCGCATGCAGCAACCAGCCACGAGAGGAAGGCTGGTGGCGCCTGCAGTTCGATAAAAACTTCAGCCTTCCATCTACCCCGCAACCTCCCAACCCACTGAAAGATCACATTCGGTTGCCATGGAGCCTTTCAGCTTTGCTCTCGCCATCATCTCCCTGTTTACTACCACTGCCTCAATCCTGGGCGTCCTCGTTAGTACCGCGGAAAAGCTAGCAGAGAAATATTGGGAATGGAAAGAGTGTTGGCTGCGACTTCGCTTGTATGCCTTTCAAATCAACACACAGCACAAAGAGTTGAAAGCTTGGAAAGATGTTTGGTGTGACGCCCTACGAGATGAAAGCGACTACGTCAACTTCTGGGGTGATGAAGGTTTTCTAGGAGTTCTAAAGCGGCTTAGCGACATTGAGAGGAGGAGTCGCTCCCTCATAGAGGAATTGCCGCAAGAGGGATCGCAACCTGAGATATTGAAAAAGGCCGCCTTCAGTCTTTATGAAAGCGCTTCCCTTAAGAACAGGATCAATCGGTTGAAGGAAGCGATGGACGACCTGACCAAATTCTCTACTATCCAATTCTCTGAAAGACATGACGGCCAGCCTAACGACGATACCCTGACGAAGATCAGCAACAATCGAGACGAAATAAGTCATTTCTCACACTGGATGAACAAGGTTCACAGCGCGCAAAGCTCTTCGCCACAATCATGGAACATCGTACTCACGGATAACGGGGGCAACCTTCCAGGCCACAACGAAGAAGATATACTCATCGACTTCATTGTTGAAAGCATCGATGAAGACCCTTCATTCCACATGAAAAAGCTCTCGTACAGCCGCTTAGATGACAAAGATATTGATATCATGACCATGGCACAAGAAGCAGCCCGTCTTGAGGTCGCTGGCTTGCACCGAAGATTCTTCTCCTCTTCGCTGGATAACATAGACGATCAAGGATACATAAAGACTCAGAGCGCACAAACCTCACTTGGCCTTGCTATCTGGGTCTTTCCACTCGTACGAACTCACTGGACCACCAATCTCTGCAGCTGCAAGATCCACCTTGCTATTTGCGACGAAAACACTACGTTTTCTGTGCTTCAATCCGGGCGACCAGAAATATGTCAGGTTCATCAAGAGCATATACGTCATCACAAGTACCTGTACCTTGCAACGGTGCTTTCTGAACTTCTCCTCATGAAGCGTATAGAGTACCCTGATCGTGGCGCACAAGGAATGGTCTACCGGAGCAACGGTCAGCAATACACCGACACAGAACTATACTCACAGCTCAAAAGGAAATCATTGGCGTACAAAGATGCAGTCCAGTACTGTATAGAGCTCGACCGGCTGTATCGCGAGGATAAAGCATATGCTCAAGATACCGCGCGATATATGCGAAAGGTTATAGAACCGTGAGTCTTCCTTCGGTCCCACAGGCAATATTGACCACTTACCAATGTCTCATAGCCTTCGTCAGTATGCACAGCGCGTGCAAAGACACTACCAATCGCGTCGACAGCTAGCACAGCGGCGGCAGAATGCCGTGGTCTAGAATCCTACCCACCAGCGTCGCACACTATTAGTACTTTTTCTCGAGCATTCACATCCCCTTTTAACATTTGCATATAGTCTTCCATAACATATTGCTATACAAGATCATCAATGACTCTTGTGTCTGAGATGTGATACAGATGTTTTCGTGCGGATAAATGCTACTAGTATCAAAGGTTTTGGGTTCTGTTCGTGAAGTGTATGCTTACGTGTAGAGGAGAGGGCATACCTGAAAGAATATAGAGGTCAAAGAAGTATGGAAAGAAGACATTGTGAAAGAGAAGATTGGTAAGAAGCTGATAGTAGATGTATAATGACAGCACAGGTTTGTTGTAGAATAGTGATATAGTGACTACGTACATAGCTAACGAGACAGACTCAATACTTAGGCTTAAAAGGCAACGTCTGCATCTGCTTCACAGCATCCGCCTCAATCCCAAAAACCCCATACAACCACTTCAAAATAACAAAAAAGCTCATGGGCTCCCCCATATGCTTTACCCCTTCCACAAACCTCGCCTCCTTCGGCGCCCCCCTCTGCAGCGCCAAATAATAATCATCAATCGGGAAAATCTCATCTTCCGTCCCATTCACTAGTAGTAATCGCGCGCACGTGGGCCTGTCGAGCGTCCCATCGTTGAGGAGGGAGAATTTGGAAAGGGCCTCGCGCTTGAAGGCTTCGACGTCGGACCCGTAGCCCCACTTGTGCGCGAGCGTGTTGGCGAGGTCGAAGGGGTACTCGAGGTGGTTGACGTGCGAGAGCCATTTGGGGGTGAACATGTAGTGGCAGCCGCCACCGAGGGCGACGACGCCGGCGAGTCTGTCCGCGTGCGTGTGCGCGACGCGGATGGCGTAGAAGCCGCCGGTGGAAAAGGCCCAGATGGCGATTTTTTTCTGGTTGAGGTGGGGTTGGTGGGCGATCCAGTCGAAGAGGGAGGTGTAGAGGCGGTCTGGGGATTTGGGGTCGGAGGGGGAGGCGGGACAGTCGCCTGTTCCGGGGATTTCGAGGATGAGGGTTGCGACGTTGTTTTGGCGCCAGCCTTCCATCCAGACGGCGAGTTCGGTGCGGTAGCCGTCGAGGCCGGTGAAGATGATGAGGAGTGGGGAGGGGGATTGGGGGGTTGCGGTTGAGGGGACGAGGTGGTAGGCGGGGATGGTGGCGCCTTCGTTGGGGAGACGGTGGGTGTGTGGGATTTGGACTTCTTGGACGGGGTGAGGTCGGAGTCTGTGGAGTTTGATATTAGGAATGTTGGGTTTTTATTTGGGGTGTGTGGAAATGTTACCCAAGTCCCGTGATGGCGTATTCCTTTCCGATTCTCCATGCCTCCCTCTGCACTTCGCTCCTCGGTGCTGGGAATCGGCTTATTCGGTAGACGGCGCTTGCTCTTAGAAAGTATTCCGATGCCTTCTCCTTTTCTCCTTTGGCCTGCGCCTGCCGAGCTATATCCGCGAGCCTCTCGGCTTGAGGGAAATACACTTTTGCGTATTCCTCCCAGTTGTATGGCTCTTTGAAGCCCTTGGCCACCAGCTCGGAGACGACGGGTTCAAAGTCTGCCGCAGTGCTGAACATAAAAGGGTAGACGCCCATTTCAGCCTGGTGGATGTTTGTTAGGACATCAATGGCGAGATGAATGATGGCTAACAAGGATAGCCTTCAATGCAAACCTACAGGTTGTTTCCACTTTGTTTCCCATAACTGCTCGAAACTCTCGTGGTGTTTCGCTTTTATGTTCAAGTTCTCTTCAATGAAGAATTTCCCGCCTGGTCCCGCCATGGTGTTGAATATCAATTGTTGTATGGATGTTTTGTTTGTGTGTCAATTTGCTAAAACACGGCAGATGATATGATCCATGAATATATTTTGACACAGAGTTGGCAGGAAATCGCTCGCATCTATATGCTATTGCCATTTTCGCAAGTGATGAGATCCCGATGGTGATAGTGTCCTCCGTTTGTTCCGGGTCCGATCCTGGTCCGTGTGGGGAGCCGGTCTCTGGGAAACGCATCCTACGACATGGAGCACCAACTGCGAAATCTTGGTATGACTCGCATTTTGCGCAAAAGGTACAGGGGTTTATTTAACAGTTTGACTGTGGCTATGAGGGTTAGGCATGATCAAGTTTTGTGTCGCGGTCGGCCATGCATGGTGTTGATCAAATGTTGATCAAATGTCGCCGTAGTCTTACTAGGGCCGAAGCTTAAATCGACATCACGAATCAACACGAGAATCTACAGTTACGCACTATATTGAAATTCGGTCCCCCATAAAAAATTTCATTGGGTACTCGATGCCATTGAATTGCTATTCAGCATCAGATACAGGAAAACCAACGCCTCATTGGATAATGCAACCCATGATCCCGGCACAGGGAATCCTCGACCTGGCCCATTTCCCCCAAAACGCCCGGAAAAAAATCCAGATTTCCCACCTAAACCCTTCGTAGCAACTCCTAACCCAACACTCACTGACATCGAATGCGCTTTCCTCCATTTTCTTCCGCATTTAGTTTTTGGTGCGCGGAGATGGAAGGAGTATATGGGCGCAGAATCAGTGAGGGTTCACAAGCTCTGGTGGACCAGAGACATTGATCTTAAGCGCAGCAGGGTACTGTGCACCAACGATGGCACTCTGAAAGTTCTTGAACGTCTCCAGCATGAGATCACCAGGCTCACTCTCTGGATGTTTGAATGTGACGGACACGAGCTTAGGGAAGCACTTGAAGATGACACCCCAATCGTTGACCAAGGTGCCCATGTTGCCCCACTCACGCTTGAACACCTCGCCATATTCGGATGTATAGATCGGAGAGATGACAACAAGGTGCTTGCAATGCTTGCCGACCTTCTCGAAAGCAGCCACCGCATGGTCGGTATGAACTTGATTGATCTCCTTGCTGATCAAAATACGTTCAAACATTTTGGGATTAGCTATTGGTTGCATTCCGGTCCAAAAAGGGGACAAGTTCCGAAGGGAAGCTGACGACACGAGCAGGTAATGCTGACCTTCGAATTGAACCATGGCCTCTTGAATGTTTCGGTACGCGTTGGCCTGGTCGCTCGTACTAGCCCGCCTGCCAGGTTCTTGCGCTCGCTTGTTCTCGTCATGATTGCCATTGAAGTTTTCGTTAGACTTCTCCTTGAACTTTTCTTCAAAGTGGGGTGGAAACATATGTCCCTTTTGAGGAAGACCAAAACACTCGTCTCTAAACAAACCTTGGGCGCCATCGTTGTGACCCGCAGGAACGGTCGCACCACGATTACGGCCGCGACCAGGGATATCGATAGGAGCGGATCTCGGGATGCCACGCTCGTCACCTGGAAACCACATTAGCATAGAATTGTTGCACATATGATAGACGACGTACGATTCTCGGCCCGACCTTGGTCGCGGGGGTTCAAGGAGTTACCCGACATGATTCCTGGAGGGTTGATGGTAGTTGTCGTTGTCAGGTGGTGAGGACAAGCAGGATACTTCTTCTTGTAGCTCTCCTTCTGGCGAAGCCACACACGGTCTTGGCAGTGCTGATGCAGAAGATGGGGTAGGGGTTGCGATCTTCCTCAGCGTAGGGTTGACGCTGGAGACTCTTGGGGAGAGATCTCCAGCGGCAGGAAGACTTGTGTTATTGCGTTGCAAGCTGGTGTGACTTGAAAGGGTGGTTGTGATTGTAGGTGTGGTTGTCAAGCACAGACAGACGCCACGGAAAAACCATGGGCAAACGAGGCAAACAAATCAAACGGGGATCGTGAGCTAGGCAACGACGCAGTGAGAGCCGCGCCAATTACGCAATGCATTCACTCCGAATTTGAGCATTGATTGGGCTGCTGAGCACCCCAGTGGTTCGCCCCCGCGTGACTGGCGTTGCAAAGAGTCACCCTCTTCATGTGGTTAGGCATGTTTTAGGACGACTGGCTGGGAATTGCAGAAATCAAAGCTCAAATTAGGCAATTCTCAAACTTATGAGGTTTCTTGAGTGCACTGTTTCCTCACAACAACTGGAAATCAGTCGTATATTGACGTGGCGAATGCGACGCAACTGATCACTTCAATGGGGAAGTTAGAATTTGAGAACACAACATCAAAATCAGGGGTATTGGCACCGAGTGGATTTGGTATGTTACGAGTAGTTCTTCGTTCTTCTGCTCGTGACAAAAGTTTTGTTGATCTCAGCCATGTGTCGAAGCAACGCAAAGCCAATACGATGGTGGACTGGATGCAACTTGGTAACTGTGTATCTGATTAGCTAGGTTCGCGAGAGAGCAAAAAGAGACGTATGGTACAGCATCACGGGGAAGGCATGCGCGTCCGAAAAGAGCAGTCAGTTACTTCCAAGTAATTGTGTGGGGTGATAGGATACACGATCAAGTTGTACAGAGTGGTGAGGGAGTTGTTTGTTTGGTGACGGAGCGGAGGCACCTATCTCCGGCCGACATCGGACATGGATCATTCACCGAACAATGGAAACTGGCAACTGCAGACGATCCAGACCCAGACTGGCGGGCCTCCACGTGTGAATTACTAACATGACATGCGGAGACTGCAATGTCTTGCATGGCATGTATGACTGGTAGAAGTTAGTCAATGATGAGTATCGGTAATCTCCGTGCGTGCCACAAGTATGTAACATGTCTCATCCAGTCTGGCAGATTGGTACATATGAGAGACACATCTAAATCAACGAGCTCAAGTGCTCTCTGCATAGAATCAATCTTTCCGCTGGCCGGCATAGACCCTTCTTCCTCGCCTGGCCCGATCACATTGACTTGAGCACAGATTTCAATGTTGAGCTGGTTTCAAAGACTTAATCGTCATGGATCCGAGTGTATCAAAGTTCACAATACCGTCAAGTGATAGTCTTGGTAGTAGGTATACATATCAATTGTAGGTAGAAGTGGACAAGGCACTATTCCAAAAACGGCAAACTGGAGGTACAAGGATAAGTAAGCTATAGGCAGTTAGGGTCTGTGCTTAGCTAATGGCGTTGATAAACAAAGTGCCCCTCTTCTTTGGGGTAGCTTGGAGCTAACTAGATAGCTAGTTTATGACCGGCCTGGCCTCGAGATTTCGTCCCAACAGATAGTCCTCAACCTCTCCGCCTCTATCCCCTCACCAATTGCATATTCCCGGTTTTTGTTGGACCCTCGCGAAGCTTCAGGCACAACTAGACTACCTTTTGCATTTTCTCCCTTCCTATACCCGCATTTAGACCAGCATCAATTGCTTCCGCCGTCGCCAGCGGGGTAATCGTGACACAGCATTACAGTCACCCTCCGTAAGCACAGCCTCTCCACTTTTTCGCCCAAAAAGCAACTGCAGAAACCGTGGGGTACATTGATGGGCGACCATCTTTGATTCATCCCCCGTTTTGCTTTTTTGCCCATGACCAATGGCACCTCTTGGCTTCCAATGCGTGTTTCGCATCGCTCACCCATAAAATCCGGTCCAGCCTGCTAATCGTGGAGTCGGTACTTTTCGATAGATCTCTCAACCTAGAACAACCCCATCCCTGCAGCAGCGCGATTGCATATCCGCGAATTCGGTATCCTTCGTCACCATCGTCGTTAATCGCCGTACCGTACCACCTCAACGACAGACCTCGAATCGCCACAATGGTTGGACTTGGCGCAAAGAAACCGCGTTCTCGCAGGGGTACGCTCTTCCCTTCTGCGTGCCCTCACTCTACTCCCGCCTGCGCATCAAACTCTATACAACAGGATACTTCGAGATGGGAGGGTTGACATGTGTTCTAGGGTCCTTGACCGATCTGCCCAAGGATTTGGCCTCTCAGATTGAGAGGCTGGAAGAGCTTTTCACTGTACCGGGCGAGAAGCTCAAGGAAATCACCGACCACTTCATCTCTGAGCTTGAGAGAGGTTTACGCGAGGAGAACTCAACTATTGTGAGTTGAGTCCTAATCTATTGTATAGTGTGGCATCTCTGACAGGAACAGCCTATGAACGCAACATGGTGCATGGAATTCCCCGATGGCAACGAGACAGGCACCTTTCTGGCTCTCGACATGGGAGGCACCAACCTTCGCGTTTGCGAAGTGACTCTCACCAAGGAGAAGGGTGAATTCGACATCATACAATCCAAATACCGCATGCCCGAGGAGCTTAAGACTGGCACAGCAGACGAGCTGTGGGGATATGTCGCCGACTGCTTGCAGCAGTTCATTGAGTATCACCACGGAACAGAGCAACTCGAGCAGCTCCCACTTGGTTTCACCTTCTCATACCCAGCCACCCAAGAATACATTGACCACGGTATCCTGCAACGGTGGACCAAAGGGTTTGACATCGATGGTGTAGAAGGCAAGGACGTTGTGCCGCCGTTTGAGGCCGCGCTCAAGGAACGGGGCGTACCGATCAAATTGACCGCTTTGGTCAACGATACAACGGGAACCATGATTGCCTCCGCCTACACAGACCCGCTCATGAGAATCGGCTGCATTTTCGGTACCGGCTGCAATGCTGCGTACATGGAGAACTGCGGCTCAATCCCCAAACTGGCCCACATGAACCTGGACCCAAACCTGCCCATGGCCATCAACTGCGAATACGGTGCCTTCGATAGCGAACACAAGGTTCTCCCCCGCACACCGTACGACATTATCATCGACAAGGAATCTCCTCGCCCAGACCAGCAGGCCTTCGAGAAGATGATTGCAGGCCTCTACTTGGGCGAGATCTTCCGTCTTGTGCTGCTCGACTTGCACCAGCAGGCTGAATGCCAAATATTTGAGGGCCAGGACGTGAGCAAGCTCAAGAAAGCCTATTCACTGGACTCCGGTTTCTTGGCCGCTATTGAGGAAGACCCCTTCGAGAATCTATCAGAAACCCAAGACCTGTTCCAAAACACACTCTCCATCACCTGCACAAAGCCCGAGCTTGAACTCATCCGCCGTCTGGCCGAGCTCATCGGCACCCGCGCCGCTCGTCTCTCCGCCTGCGGTGTCGCTGCCATCTGCAAGAAGAAGGGCTGGACCACCTGCCACGTCGGCGCCGACGGCTCCGTCTTCAACAAGTACCCCCACTTCAAGGTCCGTGGTGCGCAAGCGCTCAAGGAGATCCTCGATTGGCCGGAGAACAAGGGCAAGGGCAAGGGCGATCCTGTCGAACTGTTCCCTGCCGAGGATGGATCCGGTGTTGGAGCCGCACTCATCGCAGCGCTGACATTGAAGAGAGTGGAATTGGGCCAGAACGCGGGAATTAGGGATCCCGAGGCCATGAAGCTCGCGGCACAGACCGCGAGGAAGGTTCATATTTAGAGTACTTGGACTATTTGTGAGAAGTACTCCTTGTGGGATCCAGATTCCGTCATGTCAATGTAGTAGATGTGTGTTGGCTAGAACCTCCCCAGACTTAGATGGATGAAGATAACCTCTCATTCAAACGTTCAAAACAACTGCATACCACCCCACCATAGTTCACATTTTTATCAAAGACGTACTGACATTCTACGACCATCACTAATCTAATGAATGCTCGTCCCGCCTTTTCTGGAGCAATTCACGAAACATCGTTAACAACAACAAAACACACGACCACCCCCTTAGCAATTACTAACCATACCTATGTATCCTTCAAAAACTCTACCAGCCATCTCAAAATCCCACCAATCCATATCCCGAATACCCTCTCCTCACACCTTCCAATCCTAAACCCGCATCACTTCTCACACAATTCCTCACTTGGAAAATAACGGAAGAGCCCTGTACATCGCACCACCCATTCAGATATCACAAGCACCGGTTGTAGATACGTTGGTTACGTGTGTGAAGCTACCGAGCTTTATGTTGATTCATTGCGACGTACAATATACATATATGTCACGCAAATTCGAAGGTTTGGAATGTGTTGTGTAGTGTGTTTCAAGTCGTGCGCGAGCTTTTATTATATTGGTTGTTGTTGATGAGGAAGGAGATAGCGTATGTAGTAGGTGAAGATGCGGAATGGTGTTTTTTGGGGTGCGATAAATACAGGTATTAGGAAGTCTTTTTTTATTCTAATAAAGAAAACAAAAGCGTAGAATGATAAAACGGTCCATTCGAACTCTACACCTAAGAAATTCGTGTCATCGAAGGAATCTTTACAAATGCCCCCATAACCATCCTCCTATCCGAGAGAGACACACACACAACCATCCCCTCCCACACCCACCCCACCTCATCCTCACCTAACAAAAAAAAACCCCAAGCCAAAACCCTACACATGTACGTCACCACCATCCATCAGCATCCCCTCCCCCAAACTCCCCTTTAAAAAATCTTGTAAACATAAATATAAGCTCAAGCTTAAGCATAACCCGCAAACCTACCAAAACAGGAAAGTGTAGATCACTGTGGTATTTAAGCTTAAAAAGAAAAAGTAGGTAGTTTGCGGGATTTTTTTTTCCAAGGGTGCGAAGCTAGGCTGATTGTGGTGGGGGCTAGAATGATGGTCTTGGGCGGCTAAATTTTGAGCCGCGCCGCGCCGCGCCGATAAATGACGGCATTTGCGAGGGTGACGAGGGTCGCGGGGGAGGGGAGAGAAAGAAGAAGGGTTGTTTATGTTTGGGATGGGGCGTGGAACCGTTTGTTTTTACATAGTTATCAGTAGTTGGATAGCTGTGAACTACTTATGGTACGTCGAGGTGAAGTAACGTCATGGCGTGCACAAGGTTGGGGAACCGGACCCGCAGCTGGTAAGCAAGCAAGCAAGCAGCTCAGACCGCATCAATCCTCACGTGGAGGTATCGTGAAACAAAAAAAAGACCCCAAAAAAAATGAAAAGTACAAGATTGCCAGCCGCCGTTCATGTTCGTACTCGAAAACCCATACATTAAAACAAGGTAAAGAAATAGAATAGCTTTTTTTTCCCCTTCTCCTCGGCGACAACATCACTGCATTTCCTCGGTTTTCGCCCTCTTCCCATTCGCTTCATCCTCCTCGGCTTCGAGTTTTCTCTTGCTGCTTCCTGCATCATCTGCTGCCGACGGCGTGGCCGGTACAAGCGCCGGCACCTGATCCTTCTTTTTCGTCTTGACGAGACCGGAGATGTCGTTCGCTGTCGACTTCGCTTCAGCGAGCTTCGCTTTCTGCGTTGCGGCGTCTGCGCCGAGGAGGCCTCCGATGAGGCCTTGGAAGAGGGACGGATCGAGGCTGTCGACGGGTTGCTTCGTCGGGTCTGATTTGAGGTCGTTTATCTGTGTGGTGTTAGGCCATGTCTTACTGCGGCGTGGGCATGAGATAAGAGGGACTTACCCTGGTCTTCAGGTCCTCGAGCAGGCCCTTCTTGTCTACAATGACGGCTTCCTTCTCCTTCTTTTGCTCTGGTGTTAAGGTGTCCGATGACAGTGCTGCCTCCTCGATCTTCAGCCGCTTCTCCAGTCCTTCGACAGCAAGCTCCGTGTGTTTACTCGCTTCTTTCCGTAAATCCCAATCGATCTGGGGCGGGGCGTCTTCCTTTGGCGCATCCGCATTATCTCCATTGTCTTCAAAGGCTTTAGAGGTAGAGGCAAACTCGAGCGCAAGAGATAAGGAGTAGTGTGCCTCTGTCACGTTCTCGTGCTCAATGGGATGCAATTCCTCTTGCAGAGCGACTGCAGACCGGGCGTCGGTGACGGCGTCGTGAAAGCGCTCGTTCTCGAGGGAGATCTCTACAAGGAAACCGTGGCAGTCGGCTAGTTTCTCCTTGATGGCACGCGCTTTTGGCGTGAGTTCTGCTTTGCCTTTGCCCTTATCCGCGGTTTCGGCCGCCTCTAGCGCTTCGAGCTGCTTGGAATATAACACGCGTGCGATTTCGAAGACCTCGTAAGCATCTGCAAAGTCATCCTGTTCCTCCTCCTGTTGTTGTTCGCCATCTTCCTCCTCGTCCTCCGAGTCAGTCCAATTCTCGTCGCCTGTGAGCTGAAAGTACGGTTTGGACGCTATACCCCCATCCTTTTCTGTCTCCTTCTCGGCCGCGTTGGAGGCTCCTGCGGCGTCCTTTTTCGGAGCCTTCGGAGCCTTGGGCTTCTTCTTCTCTTCCTGCGCAACCTTGCCACCTAAGACATCGCTCTTTGCGATTGCGACTTTGTATAGTGCGCGACCGTAGTAGAAAAGCAACTCGGCGTTCTCGGGGGCCATTTCGCCATTGAGTTCGGCTTGGATCTCGACAGCATCGGCATAGTGATCGGCGGATGCAGAAAAGTTTTTGAGTGTGTATTGGAGCGAGGCGGCTTTGGTGAGCTCCTCGAGCTTTTCTTTCGTCTTGGGCAGCTCCTGGACTTCTGCAGCTGCAGCTGGAGGCTCGGGGGTATCAAGTACGATCGGACTTTGCTCTGACATCGTGGTGGCTATAGTATGTGAAGATGGTGTATGCGAAATGTTGTAGATAAGTAGGTAAGAGACGCAATGAAAGCGCGGCGGTTGTTGATAGAAGCTGTAGCTGGGGTGAGAAGCAGAGGGGTGGTTCGTGCGCACGCGCAACACCTCGATTGTCCAAATAGCTCGCACTCACCACACTTACCTTCCGCGTACATGCTTAGAGGACGTTTATCTTTGAGATTTAAATTATATTTAGAGTATTTAACAAACTAAGAATATTTCCATATAATTGTCGTGTAATTTTTTTTCTAGTGTTGCTGCTTAAGAATATCTTGAGCAAAGACCCTTGCAATAAGGAATGGTCTGTGCGCATGCGAAATGCGGGAGCGCGTCGTCGACGCGACGAAATCAATTAAGCATCCCACTCATCCCATTCCGAGCCTCACTTGCAACCTTACCATTTTTCGACATTATGGCGACTTCAAGGAGACCGGAAAAGCCTACCTCGGTACAAAATAACTCAATCCCTTCTTCATCGCCCGCATTTGGCACACCTCGACATCCTATTCATCCCCGCCGTTCAGCTCCAATCCGCCCACCACCTGCTCTCAAACCTGTTGTCCGGACTACAGTACTTCCAATCAATCTTCCCTCGGCGACACTTCGCCCGCTGGCCTTCCGCACTTTCACAAAAAAGCACAATCTCACTCTCACATCATCAGCTCTCGCAGCGTTAGCCGATTTTATAGGGAAGCATTGCGGTTCGGGATGGAGGGAAGAGGGGCTGGCGGAAAAGGTGTTGGAAGAGGTAGCCAAGAGTTGGAAGAAGAGCACAGGTCAGGTCATTGTGGAAGGTGACGGGGAAACACTCAAAGAAATACTGAAAACGTTGGAGGGCTCGATGAGCGGAGGCAGAGTGGTTGCTGGCTCCAGCCTTGGCAGACAAAGTAGTTTCACCTTTGGCCAGGACCCAAGCGGTCAGAATGGATCGGGTTTTGAAGAAAGGCCGGGACTAGAGACAAACACCAGCTTCGGCATGTCCAAATTGGGTGTCGAGGATAAAGATGAGGAGGAAGACCTGCTAAAAGATCCTCGAGAGTGGATCAAAATCGTGGGAGCCTTTGAGCAACCGAAGTTGGTTTATAACGTCTCCCAAAGACATTTTGAGAAGTCTGTAGCCTTCCTTGTATAAAGTTACTCTTACTGACGTTTGCAGGTCCCCTACAAAGCCGTCCATATTCCCCAACCCTTCACATAAAACCGACCTTTTCCGGCAAAGATACCACATAGTACACCAGCGCGTCCTCCGTAACGAAACTTTCCAAACTCCAACCTTCTCCGCCACGCGCTCCTCAACATTGAATCGAACAGGATCCATTGCCCTTTCACAAACGAACACAATCACACCCATCGCAAATCTACTAGGCCGCAGCGGAAGTACCCATCTTCTGCTCGGTATGCTCACAGTCTCCCCGACCGGTGCATTGTCAATATCGGACCTTTCTGGGACAATAGCTCTCGATATTCAGCACGCCCAACCGATACCCGCAGATGGCACATACTTTACTCCGGGAATGATTGTCCTGGTGGAAGGCATTTACGAAGAAGACTATGCGAATCCCACATCAGGTTCATCCTCCGCATTAGGAGGTGACGGGGGCATTGGTGGAACAATTGGTGGAAAGTTTATAGGTTCCACAGTGGGACACCCTCCATGTGAGCGACGCACAACCACGTTAGGTGGTACCGAGGAAACAGACAAGAACAGCCTGACTGGCCCCGCATTTGGCTGGACCGATTTCCTTGGAGTAGGCTCGGAGCGCGCAACAGGCGGGCGCATGAACCGCATCGCGTCAAAGCTTTTGACCTCTGAGCATTCGCATACCTTAGTCATCGCGTCTGACATTCACCTTGACCAACCTTCAACATTCTCAGCTCTCCGATCACTCCTTAAATCATACTCTGACCCTCCAGAAATGCAGCCTACCTACCCACTGGCACTCATTCTGATGGGCAACTTCAACTCCAAAGCTAGTCTGGCGGGCGTATCTAGCGCAGGCAGCATAGAATATAAAGAGAATTTCAATGCTCTTGCATCTATGCTTGCTGAGAAGCAGTTTCAAAATCTTCTGGCACATACGACCCTTGTTTTCGTTCCAGGTGACAACGACGCATGGCCTAGCGCCTTCTCAGCAGGCGCATCAACGCCTTTGCCGAGAAAACAAGTCCCTGAGCTCTTCACCAACCGCGTGTCGCGAATCATTGCAGCGGCAAACAGGGAAGTTTGGGGTGCGGGAGGAACAAAAAAGAAGGGCAGGGAAGGCGAAGTGGTGTGGACAAGTAATCCCAGCAGGCTGACCTGGTTCGGAGTTAAGGGCGAAATGGTTCTCTTAAGAGATGACGTTCTGGGACGATTGCAAAGGACTAGTGTCAGATTTTCCCAGTCTGAGGAAGAAATCGACGACGATGTGCCTGATCCAGCTTCTCCGTCTACTGGCGAAACCCAAGAGGATTCCATGGATGTCGATGATCCTACTTCAAAGCCTACAGCACCACCCCAAGACCCACAAGTCGATCAAGATACTCTCATTGCACGTGCAATCACTCGAACGTTGCTTTCTCAATCACACCTATCGCCTTTTCCACTCTCTGTGCGGCCTCTCCACTGGGATTTTGCACATACGCTTAACTTGTACCCCTTACCGACAAGCGTTGTGTTGGCAGATAGCGAAGCACCGCCGTTTGTGGTGAAATACTGTGGGTGTACCGTTATGAACCCAGGGCCGATTGACGGAAGCGATGGGAGAGGAAGACGAGAGGGGCGAGCTAGATGGGTGGAGTTTGATGTTAAGGAAAATGTCGGTGTTTTACGAACTGAGGGATGACGAGTATCATAATGAATTTTCTAGCATAGTAGCGGGATTTGGATATGTACAAGGAGTATTCTACATACCACTGCATTGGAGCAGTGCCAGAGGCGGTTGGTGTGTTTTCAACCGCGAAATAGTTAATGATATCAAATGCCATGGTTATACAACCCCAGTGAGTCATTAGCCCAAATCATTTCACCACTCTCCAACATCAATCCCACATTAGCCATCGCCCTATTATCGCACAAATACCATCACCAGGACAAAGAAGACGGCCAACCATTTGACCCCCACAGAGGGCAGAAGGACGTACCAAATCAACCATGAACCCCCAAATAGTCCCCCAAATACCACCAGCATCACTGCCCTGGGGTTTCCTTCCAGGACGAGTTTAAGTGGTCGACGACGTCCACCTTTCATCGTCTGATGAGCAGGGTGCGACCGCCGTGCCACGGTTTGCGCCGGTAGTGGCACTGTTGGTGCTTTGATCTCCCCATGCGCAACTTCCTCACCCTCAGTATTGGCAAGCCCTTCTCCCTTTTCATTCTTCCGTTTCCCTTCCTCTTGTTCTCCTCGCTCCTGCGATCCTCCCCTCTCCTGTCGATCCATCCATCCAAGCACCAGGTTCCCCAACGCCCACTCGCGATCGTACTCCTTCCTCCTACGCTGATCATATAAAACAACGAAAGCCTCTGTGGCGGCTAAAAAGCGATCCATCCGCTCTCGCTTCTCGTCCATGCTGATGTCGAGGTCGGCCACGAATTCGGGGTAGCAAGTGAGACTGACCCCATGGTAAGCGCGGCAAATTTGCTCGGTCGTACTCGTGGGTGGAATGTCGAGGATTTTGTAGTAGTCTTCCGGGGGCATTTTCGACTCTCCGATTTGGTTTGCAAGGAAGGCGAGTAGGGTTGTAGGTAGAGCAGAGGGTTGTAAGGTGGAGTGGTGATTGTGTGTGAGGAATGCCGTATGTGAAGATGATATTTATACATTTGTTCGCTCAAGCAGGGTCCCGTGAAGGCTGTGGAGTAGTGGATATTCAACTGGTGCTCGCAACTTAACAGCTGGTTGTGAAGCTTAGGAGTCATTGATCTGTTTGCTCGACGTGGTGGAAAAGTGGCTGATAGGTTCGATTCTGTACAACCAACGTCTCTGTACTCGCTCTCGGACATCTTTCCCTGTTCTTGTGTAAAGAGCTTACCGATGCAACGAATGGGCTGTCCCACTTCCATGATAGCTTCGCTGGTAGTTCTTGCTGCTCAAACCTTTCTGTACAATAGATTGCAACCCACATGAGCTTATAAAGACAATTTGTTTTCATGCGGTAGCGACTGTGTTTTGTGGTCCAAGAAAAGGATTATTGTCGCGAAACACCAAATGACACGCGGCGTGGACACCGATAGCTGGCGAGTGAGATATCTGGGCCCACAAGGTAAACCGTGAAGCACGTGGTAAAGTATGTGTTACCTATCTACATGTATATCTAGTGCTCAAGAAAAAGCAAGCAGATTTTCTCAGCAAGGAATACATGGAAAGTTAACTCTTAGCATGATCACTTGCATGCGGGTAAATGCACACTGCCGGCATAACAGATGAAGCTACATATGTATTTATTCGACGTTGTTCCACAGCAAACGTCTATTGCATGGCTTTGGAAATTCAAAATGAGACGTTACCTTGAATTTCCAGCCCTTGAAATAACTCGCGAATGAGAGATGGCTGAATGGAAGTGTTGTCACATATTAAGAAGCAGTTCATGATATTCATTGGTCCCAGCCATAGCCACGAGGTACCCTTTGGTAGTTCAGTGTTACTTGAATTAGTATATGTGGATTCCTGTGTCCCATGTATGCCAACGTGGAGTTTTGGGTTGGAGTGACGAGAAATACATATCACCTGATTGGTTGCAGATCCCAGATGTACTTATGTAAGTAGGTATGTATGTATTCTACATATTGATGTTTCTGATGGAGTGGAATTGCATTACTCTGTGCTCTTACAGTTCAATACATGTGTCTACAAGTTGTTAGCGAACCTACATATTAGTCAACAAGAAATATAAGGGGAATTTACTGTAAAGCTTGCCTGCATCGATATCGCGAGTAGTACAATACTCTGCGAAGGTACTTTTCGCAAAGAATTTAATAACTTCGAACAATTCTAAGTGAGTGATTTGAAGCTATCGTAGATCTCAATCTAGGCTTAATGTGTACTAGCGTACCTACACGGTCAATATCAAACTTCCGCAATCTGTTACACTGCAAGTCTCAGGGATCTGTCAATCAACCATAACACAATGCAATAAGTACTCGCCACGAGTAAAGTACCCAGGTACCTGCCTAGAACGCAACATCGGGTACCCGGCAGCATATCATATGAGTTCATGCAGATCATGCGCGCCCACCGGCTTACCCACAGCTGCAGTCTTTCTTTTGAGACAATGACATTCCCGTGTTCTGCTGTTCGTCTCTGTTCTCCTTGCACCCACCTCGCTTTGCTTTTTATTTTTATCTTCTTTATTTTTAGGGAATTCTTCGCTGGTGCGAGAGAATGCGATCTTCCGTTGCTGTGCAATGATCAAACCGTCTTACTTAATCCGAATATTATTTTTGTTTATAATCTCCGAATGGGCTGTGGACCATGCCGAAGCTCAGATGCTAGGGCGATGGGGAGATGCGCGACCGACGCAAAATCATCGAAGCCTCCGCGAGAGGCAAAACGGGAACGGGAACAACAATAATGACAATAACGGGCCGAACAAGGACGGATTCAATATCGTGAATGGGAGGATACTGACACCAGGGCTGGGCATAATACTTGCTGTAAGCATTGTCTATTTCAAACTTTGCGGTCAGCAAAACTTACACGTGAAGCCTCAACCTTTTACACCCATGGGCGGCGATTTCCTCCACATAGCCCTCGATGTCTCGGGCGATGGCAAACTTCAAGTTCCACCTCGAAATATCGACGATCCTTTAACCCAAGTGTTCAATTTTACATTGTTCTTGACAAGCATCACCCTCAGGAAAAACTTCACAATCTCGAACATAACCACTACAACCCCACCTCTCGCCAACATTATGAACCAGGAGTCCGGACAAACAGTCAAACACATCAACTTTGAGTGGCCAGATTGTCTTGTCGGCGATGGCAAAGAAGATTTTAACACCACGGCGCGGGGTGATTACAATATCTCGATCCACCAAAATTTCCGCCTCAACGGCTCGAATCACTACAGCATATTCAACCTCCCGATATCAGTCACAAACAGCATAAGTCAATTCCCGGGTGCCAGCCAATTGCTCACCAAACCTCCTCCGGGTCCTCTAAGTGCTACAGGAGGTAGGATCAATTGCAATATGATCAACAATCCAATGATGGATTTCCCCGCGCTGGTCAGAAGCGTGAATAATCCACCTGGACAGCCATATCAGGACATTGCGATAGAGACCACCCAGAGAACTGATGGCGGGCAGGTTGGTGGGCCCGGATCGTCTAATGGAGGAGGGAGGAACAGTAACGGTCAGGGGGCTATTGGCAACGGCAATACTGGAACTAATGCGAACGGTGCTTTAGGAGCTGCGAGCAAGAGTCTCAGTGTGTGGTGGATCGGCATGTGGAGCATGGCTGCTTTCACAACTTTGGTAACTTCGACGTATTGAAGCATAGGTATTCATTTAACTTTTTTGTGGCTTTTGAGCGTGAAACAGGGATGACGGCTTTGAGTTGATAACTGCATATCTTTGAGAATACCCCCGCAGGTCTTGAAATTGATAACGAATTTTAATTTGATGGTACTTCGAAAATACTTTCCTGTCTAGCGACATAACCAAAGCTCAGCTGGCTGCGATCTCCTTCCTTGGACATCTATTCCGCTGATAATCATCCACATTCGCAGTTCTTACCAAATCCACACGCATAAAACTGCAATATTTACCTGTACCCTCGGTAGTCATTTCTATGCTCGTTTGCAACCAGCTGCGAGTACGCATTTCTCATGCGTTGCACAACCGAGGTTTCACCTTGTTGACAGCGGGAGCAAGCGAAGTTTCAGCCCTACCTATGACGCGTCAGGTCGGAGACTCGAACACATGGCCAGAAAAATCGAGGCGGGACTGTGGAGAAATGTGGCGTTGTGCTCATAACGGTCCGGTGTTCAGGGTATATCTTGCTGACCATGCGCAGAGTGAATGGGGTAGTAAATATTGATCAAAACCATTTAAGCCTTTGCGCAAACATGCCCAGATGATATTTTCAGTCTGTGGAATAAATTGTCTCGCACCTGGATGCACGTGTCACAAGATTAGGTGATTAACGTATATGTCAAGTTGCGCTGTTTTTCAGATTTTACTAAGGTCCAATGCTATGGAAACTGATGGCCCTCATCAGGCCTTACCATTCCCTTATCTCCCCGCCAGGTCCAATAAATCCGGGAGACACCCAGGCTGTAGCCTTCTTGCTCTCCCTCCGGACCCATTCCTCATCCACCTCGATTCCCAACCCTGGCCCCTTCATAAGCTCCACATACCCCCCGACCTTAATATCCCAAACCTCCGGATTCTTCACATAACTCGTCAAATCTTGGCTACCGGCATTATAGTGGATTCCCAGGCTCATTTCCTGGATCGCAAAGTTGGCGGCAGTAGCATCGACCTGGATGCATGCCGCGAGTGCGATTGGACCAAGCGGACTGTGCGGCGCGAGCGCAACATCGTACGTCTCCGCCATAGCAGCGATGCGCTTGAGCTCGGAGATGCCGCCGCAGTGCGCAATGTCGACTTGTAGGATGTCCACGCAGCCGGCTTCGAGGAAGGGTCGCACGTCCCAGCGGCTATGGAGGCGCTCGCCCAGCGCGATGGGAATGGACGTGTGGTGGGAGAGGTCTTTAACGCCGCCGATGTGCTCGGATAGGAGTGGTTCTTCTATGAAGAGCGGTCGGTGGGGCTCGAGGGCAGCGGCTAGTTGCTTTGCCATGGGCTTGTGGACTCGTCCGTGGAAATCCATTCCGGCGTCCATACCTAGATCTTTTACTGTTTTGAGGCGGGAGACTGAGTCCTCGAGTGCAGCAGGTGAGTCCAGCCAGCCAAGATCCTCAGTTGCGTTCATTTTGACGGCCGTGAAGCCTTGGTTCTTACGAGCTTGTCTGGAGTCGAGTCAGTAAGAAAAGTTGATGTCAAGATGTGAAGTTGATCTGATGGTTTGCATACGCTTGCTCTTTCACATCTGATGGTCTATCTCCACCGATCCAAGCGTACACCTTCAACTTGTCTCGTACTTTCCCGCCCAAAAGTTGGTAAATGGGAACTCCGAGCTTTCTAGCTTTGAGATCCCACAAGGCGATGTCGAGGCCAGCTAGTGCACTCATGAAAACGGGTCCGCCACGATAAAAACTTGTTCGCCAGCACATCTGCCAAATGTGCTCAATTTCACTGGTATCTCCATGTTAGTGGCACCAAACCAATGTTGCTGGATAGGTATGATTTGAACTAACTCTGCTTCAAACCCAATGTATCGCTCGATCCATGAGTCCAAGCACCCTTCTACGGCTTGTGTATGACCTTCTAAAGATGCCTCACCCCATCCTACGTTGCCGTCTTCGTCGGCGATTTTGACGAAGAGCCATCGAGGTGGTACTCGGAAATATTCTATTGTTGCGATCTTTCCCATGCTAAAAGTTGCTTTTTGAAGACAAAATTACGAGTGACGGTGAGAAATCAACACGATACAAGCGCATCTATGCAATATTTGCTAACTTCTTTGTAGTATGACTATGAGCATTAATAGTAAGGTTAATGCTCTACGAAGAAAAGTATATCATTCCCCCGCTGGATATCCGAATGATTATCCGACGGATTTCAAAACCTTTTCAATTTGTGACTCGAGTTCCGATCCGTCTCAACGCGCGGGGTCACCATGTAGATCCACTTTGGGCGGCTTTAGCTTCGGTCTACGGGTAAATGGCAGCCGAAGAAGTACTATTACGTGCTTAATATGTCGACGTTGATTCCTACATCCAGAAAAGAAACACTACGAATTCAACTTTGAAAGGCTCTATATCTCATCTCAAGAATCTTAAACGGATTGTACAACGCACTAGCGACCGAAGATGACGACTTCCCCGCCAACCGGTGTCTTCGTACCCGTCCCGACCTTCTTCAAACCGGCATCCGCCTCATCGTCGCTACAACCGGCCATCGACGTCGAGACTCAAATTGCGCACTCTGTGCATCTCGCGAAGAATGGTGTCAGAGGTCTTGTTTTGTTGGGTTCGACCGGTGAGGCTGTTCACATGTCACGGCAAGAGAGATTCGACCAAGTGTCTGGGGTGCGCAAAGGGCTGAATGATGCGGGATTTGCCAATTACCCTATTATGGCTGGCGTGCTCATCAACAGCGTGGATGAAGTGCTGGAGTGGTTGGAAGACTTCAAGAAAGCCGGTGCGCAGTGGGGTTTAGTGTTGGCGCCGGGGTACTTTGGAGCAGCGGCCAGCCAAGACAACATCAAAGAATGGTATACACTTGTAGCAGATCGATCACCGATTCCAATTCTCATGTAAGTTTCTCGTTAGTCACGAGTTTGAATTTCGCCGCAGTAACCATTTGTCTAATAATTTTGATCGCAGTTACAATTACCCTGGTGTCACAAACAATGTACTGCTGACCCCGGACACATACCGCGCGCTCGCGCAACACCCCAACATTGTAGGCTGCAAGATGTCTCACGGGAACGTCTCATACCACGTCCAGGTATCACTAGACCCGGAAATTGACCACGCAAAGTTCAGAGTCTACAGCGGTTTTGGGCAGCAACTAGGGCCCATTGTTCTTTTCGATGCTGCAGGCGTGATCGATGGATTGGCGGCGATATACCCCAAAACCGTCTCTTTACTGTTCAAGTTAGCAGAAAAGCGGCCTGTGGATGATGCCACGCTGAAGAAGATCAAGGAACTGCAGTACACTGTGAGTTCAGCTGAAGAGTTTGTGGTGGCAGGTGGTATCATTGGAATTAAAGAGGCCGTCCACCGCGTCCTTGGTATGGGCACCCTGGAGGGTGGTCGGTTACCTCTCAAGGGCAAGTTGCCAGAAGGCAGCTGGGAGAAATGGGACAAGGTTCTGGGCAGGATTAAGAAGACGGAGGATTCGATAGAGGCTTCTGAAGTTCAGTGAGCTTGGACAATCGGACCCTACAAGACGAACTAATTTGCAAAATGTTCTACCGTTGTCTGAGGCCGCATGCTGGAAATGCAATAGAATTATGCATAAGTCATTCTTACAGTAATTTTTTACGAGTTTTAATGTTGTTTGATCACGATCACTCTGACTTTATTCTACAGATGGTTTCCTACCATTTTCTCCCGATATACCAATCTAGCATTCTACGAAACACTTTCCAGCACACACTCTCACAAAGTACACTACTCAACAACTCATCCCCACCACGCCAGCCCCCTGACTACCCAAATAGGTATGCTACGAGCGCAGACCTCATCTCACTAGTAAGCCGCCATCTAGCAGGGGGTATAACAAGCTTTCCGCAAGCTTTCTGCAAAAGCGCACGGCCCCAAATCTCCATCTCGACTAGTCTATCAAAAACGCACAGGCAGTTTTTTCCGGTTTGAGATGGGAACGCCCTTGAAGTTACGATAACGTACCCGAAGGGCTCACACGGAGTTCATCGAGCGTTGGTTATTGGGCGAATGAGGTGACGTGGCGTGAAAGGGTTTGATTTCCAAGCATAACTAAGGAGGATGCTGATGTCGTGTTGGGTGGAAAGTTTGTCGCAACGTTTGCTCAGGTGAGGTGCGAGAAGGGGTATTGAAGATGCCCCACATAAGACTAGATGTATAAATAGAAGGGCGAGATTGTTTGAACTACAGCCTACAACCTCTCTCCTATCCATCAAAACGAAGACCTCGAAGTTGTCCACCAAACACCCCACCCAAGTAATACCATCTTCCCAAATCTGAACCCGAGAAACCGCCCTCTTGACGTTCTACGGAAAAAAAGGAAGAAAAATGGCCGAACTCGAAAACAACACTCCAGAAACGCGGCTCGACAACTTCACCGTGTACCGCACGACCTACAAAACCGTCGGCACCCACGAGATTGAAGCTGGGATTATGATACCCGAGAACCTTTCCCCAGGCCGAAAATACCCGCTCGTTGTGAAGTTCCACGGAGGCGGCCTTGTGAGTTTTCTCTCTAATTCCTCCAACCCCACGTACACGAACGTTGCCATGCAGCACAAGAAAACTCTCCGATCACGTGCGCTTCCACATTCCCCATCCCCCAGCCATTCCCCTGTGCGAAAATAAAACAATGGGATCTAACGTTAAACGTCCACATTTAAAAAGATAAACGGCGACTGCCTCTACACGCCCTGGATGTCCTCTTTCTTCATCCCCTTCCTAATCCGCAACGCTGCAATTACCGTCTTGCCCAACTACCGCCTCACCCCGGAATCCTCCGGTCGCGACATCCTCTCGGACCTCTCCTCCTTGTACACATGGCTCCTCGATGATCGGGAACTCGATAAATTCTTAGCCACGCACCATCCGCAGCAACGCATCGACATTGACTACACGCGGCTACTGGTCACGGGTGAATCGGCAGGCGGCTACATGGCGCTACAATCTGCGCTCACACTGCCCAAAGGCACCATCAAGGCCGTCCTCGCGCAGTACCCAATGACCAACTTCTCGCGGCGCACGCCCGAGGACCGCCCATTTGGCGAGGTCCCGCCGCCGCGAGAGTGGTTGGATAAGTATATTCGCAACATGAAACCCGACGACGTAATCTCTTCATCGAACCCATCTACCGATGAGCGTCGCAAAGGGCTGTCCGCTGCGCTGAATTCTTATGGTCGCTTCCATGAATTCTTCGGGACGGGGAAGGAGCTGTGGCCTGTCACAGCGGTAGAAGATGTGGAGACTTTGCCTCCGATTACAATTTTCCATGGTCGACAAGATAGTCTTGTTATGTTGGAAGATAGTGAGGCGTTTGTGGAGAAGGCGAGGGGAAAAGAGGGAGCAGAGGTGAGGTTGGTGGTTCGGGATGGAGATCACGGGTTTGATGTTGGGGTGAGGGAGAGCGAGGAAGAATGGCTGAGGGAGGAGTTGGCGTGGGTTGAGGGAAGGTGGTTGAGTTGATTGGAGGTGTGTGCGATAGAGTGGAGCAGAATTGTTAGACTAGAAACGAAGTGCTTCACAAAGGAAGGAGTCAATCTCTTCTCTTTCTGTGTGTGTACACCGAATTTCACCATTCATCATACAGGTAGTATTCCATCAAAGTCTTAGGAATGAAGTGAAGTCAACTATGAATTGATCAGCGCAGAGTATCGTTACCCTAGGTATCGATGCAGGCAAATCAGGAATAGAAACTATGCTTAACTATTAACATGGAATAAGTCCATATAAACTCTTTAGTTCCTCCCTCCTCCCTTTCAAAATACTCAGATCCTGTATCTCTTCAGATGAAGTTTTGTGTATCTACGAAAACAAGCAACTGAGTGCCACGTGATGGAGTATATACACATGTATGTATGCATAGAGTTAGATCAAGAAAATTGGCTTTATCAGACAACGAATGTTATTGTATAGCGAATTTGTTGTAACAAGAGACATCATTGACTTCTCAGCTGAAAGAGACCTGCGCAGCGCATTCGGCCTAGATTTTATATTGCTTTGTTCTGAAGTTGAAAGAAACCCCGAATTTTGTACTTTTCACCGCAAACGGCAGACGCGTTATTGGAAATTTCTCTGGTCTATTTTCTTTGTTTTTTCTCCTATAAATCCATGAGTTGTTGTCGAATTTGGCTTCGAGATTTCTACTTTCTCTTCGTGCAATCACACTTCAGCCTCTTAGTGTCAGCCTGTCCTACAACTTCTCAACCATGTGCGACTATAAATTCGAACTTCCCTCTGATCCCAAAGAGTTAACATCGAAACAAGACTACCACGAAATACTGCTTGAAACGGAGCGTCGTATGTACAACGGTAAGTTGTGCCGTGGGTAAAAGATTGCTTGGAATCAGGACATCATATCATGTACCGATCCATCTCTTTTAAGAGTCGGCTAACTTTGTACATCCGATATAGATTCCTATGATACTTTTTTAGATGAAAACTTTGAAACCAGCCTTTTTCCGTATTATGCCGAAGACCCCCCTGCGCCAATACCTACACCTTCAGAAATTGCAGCAGCAATGCCGGAGAAAAATCGAGCATTTCGCATGGGGCCTTACATGGTGAAAATTGGCAATTACATCATATTTCAGGTAAATACTACTTCTGGGACATGTTTGACTCCATGAAATAATTTAGTTCTCATTGGTAGGAAGCCGAGAACATGCTCTTCCTAGAGAAGAATTCCGACGTGAGAACCGCAAAGGTTTATGCAGCATTTATGACTACCAAGGGCAATCACGTTCTCCCCGGTCAAGATACATATGAGGGAAATGAATACTTTCTCGTCTCGGAATTCTTAGATGGGATCACCGTCAATAAATTCAGCAGACTTTACCATAAAAAAACAGACCCGAAGCCTGAATATGACTGGGATTCCGGAAGCGACACTGACGAAGAGACTTTGGAAATACAATCTAAGGCATTGAGTCGTATACTCAATCGGGAGACGGCTCAGAAGATTGGAGAATTGTTGGCAGAGCAATATCGCAAACTTCGCCGCGTCCCACCACCAGATGATTGTCTCTTCGGGCGAGTCAATGGTAAAGCGATTACGGGGAAGAGGATTTGCAGCTTCCTTGTCCCTGTACCTGGCTCCACCGCAAACCAGTTGGGCCCTTGGAATTACGAGGAATGTGTGGCCAGCCTGGTACATACGTAAGAAACCCTTAAAAAACGTGAAGTAATGGATCCATTGACTAAATTGTTGGGGAGCAGTGGGAAAGCCTACAGGTCGAGTATGCCTATGGAAATCAACCCTTTAACGAGGATTATTTATAGGGATGCGAAAGCAGCACTTATAGATAATGCTCAGCCGAGTGATCGCGCGCCGGTACTCAGCCACAATGATGGCGTAGAGCCAAATATCATGCTAGTGCTAGAGAGGGATTCATTAGGCGATCCTATCGGAATCAAAGAAGTTGTTTTGATTGACTGGGAGGATATGTGGTGGGCTCCGTCTTGGTATGAAACTGGATATATGCTGAGCGATATCAAATCCTATCGCCTACGCAGCCCGGAGACAGAAATCTTCTGGGGCAAGTATGAGGGTATATTTTCTTCCAACGCCAATAATTTGATGGCACTTTTCTATGATTACGGTCTCCAGTATCATTGTTTTATCTAGTCTTGCTTGTGACTTTCGGCATTGTGTAACTATCAATTTATAACCAATCAATCTCTCTATTCTAGAGCATGTGCTGAGTTGCAGGATAAATGAAGATTTTTTTTCTGCTTCCCTCTCCAAAAAACATACCAAGTGCATCGCTACAATCCGGATTATAAATAGGGATTGTAAAATATATACTTCGCGATGTGAGATTTGAAGCAAAGGAACGAACAAACAGTTACAACTATGATATGAGTCGATTGTAATATACCGTGGAACAGGTGGGTGCTCAACAGGTATACCATTAATCGACAACATTCAGAAGATGAGCATTCCGGAAAGGCAAGCGTGATCTTCACCTTTGCAATAGTAAATGAATAAAACAACATCATATAATCATTGATACAGGAGGAGATCTATGAGAAGACGAGTAACGGAGGAGATATTTAAGAAACAAATGTTCAAAAAAAATCTATAAGAAAGAGAATCCAGAACAGAACAAATTTGTAAGAGAGACCTATCGCGTCCCTAAGACAGAAACGCATCCCAATCATCAACAAACAACTGTCCACCTTGCTTCACAATCCCCTGAATTGCTGTGTTGCACACACGATTAGCGCATAGCATTTAGATTTTCTGGGACAGCATACCTTTCAAGCCCACACCACTGGATGAAATTAAACTCGGATCCTCACAGAGTATTGGTACCCTGGGTATCGACACAGGTAGGGCAGAGAACATGGGGATAATCGTGGGAAGATCGTAGATAGCTCACAACCCCCGCGATCCACGCATTTTGGTTCGCTGCGCAATCCGCGCAGAGTTTCCAGGGCTTGCAATGTTCGCAACCCATTTTTGGATGAAATGATTCCTCGGATTTTTGCAAAACATCGAAGTGGAATTGATGATGAGATATGTACCCAAGCTCCTCCTTGCGCGTCGGGCCCTTAGTTCGACGTGGTATCATCTGGATTCGGTTGTCGCATTGTAATATGATATCGTATCGTATCAGACGCTTCCTATCCGAAGAAGCTTCTCCGGGGATATGCTCAAGATACAGAGCCCGCCTGCCGGTCTCTGCTATGGGAGCATTGGCCTCAAAAAGCCTTAAGAGGCTTGGCCCCTATTTCAGATGTTAGGTCAATGCGCATGGTGGACTGTACCTATACCCACCTCTGCGTTTTTGTTCATGTTTTGGGTCTTGGGACCTGGGGGCTTCCGACGCTGGGTTGCTTGCAGGTTCTTCGCCATGCTTTCAAGGGCTTTAAACAGTTAGGCGAGGTTGATTCCCGTAAAAGGGGAGGTAACAAAACTCACGGGCCAGGAATTCGATGATGCTACTTTTTTCAATATGAATAATCGGACTGCAGTTTGGGGTTGGTTTGCTGTATTGAGCAAAAGCTTTGAAAAGTAGAGGTAAAGTTGATCTAAGAAGTCAAAAAAGATACTGCTTTTGCTACTTTATAATCCCGCATACGCAACTTTCAGTCATGCGGGTGTTTGCAAGACAGTTTGCTACGTAGAAAAAGCCTGAAACTGCTTTTCCCTGGTTGTGTCTTTGATATGCTTGCCAATTGACCGGACAGAAACATGGGCATACTACAGTTGTGGTCAACCGTTCAATATGTTCCACATCCCAAAAAGCAAACATCTTCGTAGTATGCTATACCCCTATAAGGAGGTTTGATACAGACATTGAGCAAGCGGTTTCTCCAAACGGTTGCCCACACAGCAGTTGCCTATGAGTGCAGGCTGTTTGATTACGAGGTTTGGGCTGATTTTGGAAGAAGAATCCTTCAGCAATCCGCTTCCCATTCAATCATCGAAATGTCTCATAATTCTGCTGTAGTTGGACGGAATATCCATGATGGATGCAAGTCTGAGAGCTATGGCCAACATGAAGACCGTCACGGACACTTTTAGGCTTGAATACATGGAAGCTTATTAGTTATCCGACGGGGTGACTACTTGCAGCTTTAGCTAGTTCACAGGGCTAGTTGGCTGTAGGGCGTATATGTTCCCTCCCGCATTGCGAATAGCTAAGGTGGGGGCGTGGTGAATAGGGGTGAGGGTGCGCCACTCGCTTGCCGGTTACACTTAGTTACACAAAGAATCTAAGGGATTAGCCTCTGTTAATAGTAAAAGCCAACATTCTATACTGTAGCTCCAGAACAACGCCAACATGGCAAAGGAACTACAGACAAGAAAAGCAAAGAGAGACACAAGGGACGTCCCTTCGGCTTGCCTGCTGATCACCACCCACAGAAAGCCACAGTGGGACTAAAATCTCGCCACCGCCATTTGATGGTGCAGGTCTTGCCGGCATCACCATCTTCCTGCTTTTATGGTCTGTGTATGCAACACTTCAATCCATGCTAGAGCAGAGGCCAGTATGCTTATTTGCGTCACACACAGTCTTCACCATGCAAAGTCATAGACCACTTGGCCATAGCAAACGCAGGCAGGTCCGCAAGCACGTCGTCATCTAAGACATCGTCCTCCAGCCTTGGTCTTGTTGCATGGGGTTCAGTGAGTTGGTTCTCCACACCACGAGGCGGCTTTAAGGTATGAGATCTGAAAGAACTGCCATGTGTCGGGGCCCCTGGGCTTTGTTCATTTGCTGCTAGAAAGAGAGACGCAGTCTTGGAAGGCTTCTTCTAGTGCAGAATTCCGGCATATTCTGCACAGCAAGAGCCATCCAACATTGCACAATGGCCACCACAAGTACAGTTGCATGTTGGATGGACCATCGCATTGCATTGCGTACTAGTGCAGTGTTGGCTTCGCTTGCTGGGAAGAGAGTCGTGGCATGCGCATCCGAAGCCTGAACATCGCGACGCAGTTCTTCCTTATCCGTGTTTAAAGGGAGACAAACCATTGATAATGCTTACCAAAGAAGTTGTATACATAGAAATACGGGTAATTATCAGCTATAAGAGTACGTTGGTAAACATTTGCTTACGTAGAAACATGCGTTTTACCGTTCATGTTCGGAATCTGCGCATTTTGAGCATTAGCCACTCTAGCAAACTCCCGCGCATGGTCCAAACCAAATATTTTGCGAGTTTCCATGTGCTAATGATTAGTCAAGTTGTGCTAGAATCATCTATACATCAATTTTTAAGTCCATAAACTTGGAGCTGCATCACTTCGTGGAGGAGAGTTTGTGCCAACAACACAAAGGTTTGAAATTGATGCTTGCCAGCTTGAGGGTTCTTGTCTGAGGGGTTGTCAGGCACAATAAATGTCACACGCCATCTCCATTTCGAGATATCTGCATTATTATCCTTCTTGTAGTCATTAATCAATAAGCTCTTTAGGCCTTCTATATTCGGTGCCGCAGGATTTTCTTGTACGAGTTTGGTATTATTTGAATTGCTCAGCCCACCATGGCAAGGCCTACGTAAATTGATACTGCTAAGCAGGGAGTTTTAGAAGCACATTGTCGAGTTATCAAGGCTTTGAGATAACTAACCAGAAAGGATTAATTGCCCAGGCATAGGAAGCAAATCCTTTCGAAGTAGGATTGACCTGAGAGGTAAAGAGTTGATGCTTACGCTCAGCTATAGTGCTTTTGATAAGCTGACGCTTTAATTGTCCCACGCACGCGCTGCGGCACAACTGTCAGGTCAGGCCGCTATCGACTGATACTATTCTGAAGCACAATTGTGGTGCGGTTATTTCCTATATAGTGCGAGAGCAGGTAAAGTGGTGGCCTAGGTAGTCGACTTTCGAGGCAAGTTCGCAAAATCACAAAGTTCAGTGTTGTGAGAAATTTACATCATCGTGTTTTTCAGCGGAACTTGACAGTTTTAGTTCAACATATGAAATTTCTAGAAAAATAATAGAGTTGCGAACGACATTCGGGTGTTTAAATCTTGGTGCTATCCCTTTTCTGGGCGATGGTGTATGTAAGACGGATTGCCCAGCATGCGGCACAGACCCAGCCATCACACAACCTCTGCTTTTTCTGTATTCATTTCAAACTACACAACTTACGATAATAGCCTTCAACTCGTCAACAACGCAATACCTTTCGCTCGCATACTCTTTCTTTTCTACTCCCCGGCGCTGAGAATGGGTACCCAAGCTTCTGTACCCAAGCCAGGCACAAATTTTCAAGTCATAGGAGCAGGGCTTCCTCGTACCGGTACCGCATCCTTCAGCGAAGCGCTCCGCATTCTCCTGGAAAGTCCCGTTTACCATGGAGGCACCCAAGCCACGCTCGGCTCCGAAACCGAAATCCGTTCCTGGATCAAACTCCTCTCGCACTTCCCCCCAAAATCACCCTCAGACAAGTCGTTAATCAAAGACATGCTGAAGCATAGATTCGAAGGTTACGCAGCCGCAACCGACGCCCCGACATCTGGCCTCGTGGAGGAGTTGATCGAGGTATTCCCAGACGCGATTGTCATTTGCACAGTCCGCGACCATCCTGACGTGTGGGTCGAAAGCATGAAGGGCGTCAGTAACGTATCGACGATGTGGTTTTTGAGATTTGTACTCTTCCCGTTACCAGGGATGTGGTACTTTGTTGATTACATCAACGTGTTGAGGAAGCAGTGGGTGTCGTTATATGGTGAGGCCGAGCCCGTCACGACCAAGACGCATTACAATCATATTGCGTACCTGGAAAGAGTAGTGCCCAAGGAGAAGCTTCTGTTCTTCAACGTCAAGGAAGGGTGGGAGCCTCTGTGTAAAGCATTAGGCAAGGACATTCCAGATGTGCCGTTTCCGAGGATCAACGATAGCGAGGCCATTGATCGGCTTGCGAAGAAGATGGTTACGAAGGGATTGATGCGATGGCTGGTTATTTTTGTAGCATTTGGTGTTGCAATTGTGCCTTTTATATATCGCTAGGCATTCTGGTATGCGGAGAGGTATTGCAATCTTTTCCGACGGCTTTTCACCCCGAGAATGTTGGCTTTCCTCCTGACCGACGTGTACATGTTCCACTGCTACTCAAAGCTCTTCTCGAAACCTTCCTCCCCTTTCAACGCCCATACCCCCCAAATAACCAAAACCCCAACATACCCAGCCAAAATACACCATCAACCCTAGCAAAAAAAAAATCCCTCATCTGCACCCAACCTTACACACACCACACACACCATACACACTTACGTATATACCCCATTACCAAC
>JAMAHW010000002.1:870204-986341 GCA_023627715.1 Periconia sp. R9002 | reverse complement strand
GATAAAGACTAAGATCTTAGACCTAAAGTAGACTATAATATAGATACGTAACTAAGTTACGTAATAGCTCTATAACTCTATAGGTACTAAAGTAGATAGAGACGTAGAGATATTTCTATAAGGTTTATATCTCTATAACTAATAGAGACTATAAAGCTATAGAGCTTAAGAATTCTATTAGTATATAGTAAGTATATATTATACTCCTTAGATAGTCTTTATTATTAATTTAATCTTTTAACTAAAGAGCTACTTTACTTTTAATATCTATTATTTAGAATCTATATTATATTATACTTATTAATAGTTATACACTTTACTATTATCCTATAGTATTATACTTCTATTTACTCCTCTTATATACTACCTAGTATTCTACTTTAAGGCCTAAGTAAAACTTTAATAAGTAGCAGCCTAATAGAGCATAAAAGTCTCTAGGTAAAAAAGCTAACTAATATTTTAATAAAATACTATAGTAGATACTAGAAAAAAATAACTATATTTTACTAAGTTTATTTTACTTAGTAGCTAACTAAAAACCCTTATAGTAATAATAAATATTACTTTTTATTAGATAATAAAGGGACTTTACTATTATAGCTAAATTAATAGAAATTTTATATAGACGCCTCTATTATACCCCCCCTCTACTCTTATATACTATATTTATACTCTACACTATATTACTTTTTAAAAGTAAAGCGTTACTAATAAAGTAAATAAGTCTTAAGCTAGTAGTTATATAGAATAGAGAGTATTAAAACTATAGAGTTATAAATATAGGTTAAAATATTAGCTATAAAGACACTTAGTAGTATAGCTATTTTAAAAGCTTCTATTAGTAATACTTTACTTTACTACTTAGTTAAGTTTAATAGCCTCTTTTTAGTAACTACTTAGTTAAGTTTAATAGCTCTAACTTAGAAACTATATTATAGGTAATAATAGGTTTTACTCTACTATATACTATACCTATAGTATAAGCACTATATAGCTGCTACCTTTACCCTTAATAGCTAAACTAAAGGGAAACTTACTTACTAAGTATAGCTTACTAGCTATTTATTTATCTATTACTAATATATAGAGTACTTACTTTAAGCGCTATCTTATAGATTATAATAAGTAAGTATAGAACCCTTTTTACTATAAATTAGCCTAAATACTTAAAAATTAAAGTTATATTTATAGCGTAATTTATAATAGGTTTACTAAAATTCTAAGTTCTAATCTCTAATCTATTATTAACTACGCCTTTAGCTAGGAACAAATACTAGTAATATAAAAAAGCTAGTACTTACTTTTTAGGCGTAGCTTACTATTTTACGCACATTTATTATTAATATACTATAATAAAATAATAACTCTAGTAATAATAATCTCTATTAAAACCTAAAGAGTTTCTTTCTTAGTAAGAAATAAAGACTAAGAATAGTCGTAGCAAAGCTATAATAAGAAAATAGATACTACTTTAAAAAATTTATTATTAATAGTAGAGCTACTATAGGAAAGAGATAGAAATAATTTAGTATTATATTAAAGAATACTAAGCTATATTATATTAAATACTATTACTCTACCTTACTAAGTATATACTATAAAAGTAAGTTTTAATAGTAATATTTATATATAGAGATTAAGATATATAGGTAACATAATATAAATAAGTACTACCTATTTTACTATATACTATTTAGCTACTATAAAGTATAACTAAGTATAACTATTTAAAAGTACCTAGCTAAATTAATAAGTCTACTACCTTTCTCTTACGCTATATTTTATACTATCTTTCTCTTTTACGCTAGTACGCACTTTTTATAGCTTAGCTACTATAATAAACCCGCCTACGCTTTTTTAGTTACTTAGCGTCTAACTAGTAGTAATATAGAAAAGTGTAATAAAGTACTTATAAACGTTTTTCCTAAGCTCTATAATATTTAAGCTTACCTAAATTAAATTTAGAAGGTAGAGAACTAATACTAGATACTCTATCCTCTTATTATACTTTTTTTTAGTAGATAATAGCTTATTAGTAACAAAGTTATTACTAAAAACCTAGTTAAGAAAAAAGATATAGCTTATACTAAAAGTATCTATAAGTATAGAGAGCTTACTTCCTATTTTATACTAGCTATAGATATTTTTAGTTACTATATTAATAGGATACTTTTATAGCTACTAATCTACCCTTTTATACGTACTAGTAATACCTATAAGTATTTACTATATATTAGTTATAATTAGATACCTAATCTAGCTACTAAAGTAGCTTAGTTACACTAGTATTATAATATTATACTAAAAAACGTAGAGTATTAAAGTTTTTAACCTCTTTATACGTATACTATTTTTTAGCTCTTTTATATACTAATAATAATAGATAAAAGCGTTACTATAACTACTTTATTAGAAAATAATATTATTTTTAGCCCTATACCTAATTAAATTAATATCTAAAAAGGTACGCACTTCTATTTTATATTCCTTAATATATTAGAAGAGCTTTAGTGCTACTCTTAGTAAAGTTAAACTTAAAATAGCTTTAAATTACTAATTTCTCTATATAGTTACGCCCTCGTTTTTACTATTATAGCTATTTCTACCTATATTTTAGTAGTTACTAGGCGCGCTAGTTTAGGCCCTTTTTTATATATAGCTAGACGTAGTAGCTCTAAAGTATTTTAATACTACTTAAAGTCTTTTCTTCTATATATTATTTAGCGTATTATAAGGCTACTTAAAGAAAGTATACACTAAATCTTTATTATTAAGTATATCTATTAGTATTTAAAAAAAGTTATTAGATAGTTATAAAAAGCTTTTATTACTTCTTTTTATATAAAGTAACGCTATACTATCTAAAGTTTTAGTCTATAAGTAATACTTTTTTTAGCTACGCTATTTACGTAATTAGAGTTTACTTAATAAAAAAATAAATATATAGAAAAGTTTACGTAAACTTAGTAGTATTAAGTATTATAATTTTTCTAAAAGAGCCGTACTTTTAGCTTATATATATATACTAATACTATATTTTTACTATCTTAGTATATAAACTTATCTAAGTATCCTTTAACTAGATAGAAAGATATACCTATATATTTATCTAGGCGTAGAGCTGCGTTTACGTATTAGTTACTCTAACGTAGAACTATATCTTACTATATATATATATATTTTACTCTATTTTTATAATCTACTAGTACTAAGTTTTTTTAACTTTAACGCTAAATAACTACTAGTATTACTAACTTCTTATACTTTTTACTACTAAGATTACTTAAACGCTTATAGTATAGAAATATAGATATACTAATTTAAACTATATTAATATGTACTATATATAATACTACTCTTAAAAGAAAGATACTTTTTATAGGTTAGATATTTAATATATATAGCTTTTTTAGATATAAAGTCTCTACTTTTACTAATAGAACTAATAGTCTACTAAGTATACTTTTTTTAATTTTACTATAATTTAGCTTTTAGCTTCTATAAATCCTATCTATTATACTTAACTAGCTACTACTTACTCTTTTTAATAAGCTTCTCTTTTACTTTATCTTCTACTTTATTAAAGCTAACTAGGTTAGTAACTACTAAATTAAAATCTATAAAGTAGTAAAGTTATAGGTATAGTTCTTTTTTTCTTAGCTAATTAAGGCCTAGTACTATTAGTTAATACTAAAAATCCTTTCTAAGTAAGTTAAATAACGCATTCCTTAACTACGCTAATATATAAATAAAGAAATATATAAAAAGTAGCGCTAGCTTTATTACGCTATAGCTATATTTTATAACGTAGTTAAAAGTAAGCTACTAGCTTTATAATTTTATTTTAGCCCTTATAACGTTAAACCTTTAGAAGATACCTCTAAAGTTTATAAATATAAGTTAATTATATATAATAAAGTAGTAGAAAATAAAAAAGTAACGCTTACTTAGAGAAAAGTATAGTTAATAATAAAGAAAGTAGCGTTTAACTAAAAAGAGGTATAGTTAATAATAAAAAAAGTAGTACTTAACTAAAAAGAGGTATAGTTAACTATAAAAAAAGTAGTACTTAACTAAAGAAAAGTATAGTTAACTATAAAGAACGTAGGGCTTACTTAGAGATAAGTTATAAGAAAGTAAGAACCTCTTAGATACTTTATAATAAGGGATATAAAGCTTATAGAAAAAAAAGTAAATAAATATAAAAAATAGTTTATAGCTAAGTATATAGAGCTTAATTAGACTAATAATAGCTTTAAAAAGATAATAAAGCGTATAGAAGCTATATATAAAAACACACTAAATTTAAATAAGAAACTAAAAGTTACTAAAAGAAAGGCGAAAATTATAGAAAAGATAGAAAAGTGTAAAAAATAAAAGAGTAAACTTAAAAAAAGAGAGTAAAATTTTAGTTATAAAGAGATAAAAATTACTAGGTTAGAAAAGGTTAAGTTAGAAGTAGTAAGAGACTTTATAGCTAAGCTAGTAAAAGACTACTTAGAGTCTAAAGCTTAGTTAGAGCTATCTAGTAGTAGGTCTTAAGTTATCTATCTATCTATTATATTTATATACGGAGAACTTATATATAATATATATATAGCTATATTAATTTTATATTTTCTACTATACTATTAATATAATACTATAAGTAATTCTATTACTACGTAATAATAAGTAATAGATTAAGTATATATATATTAGTATAGGCTATATAACGTAGATGCCTAGCGTATTATAAATTAATAGTACTAATATATATTTTATAAATAGATAACCCTTTAGCTATTATAACCTTATATAATTAATAATTTCTATATTTCTTAGTATTATACTTATATAAGCTTTTAGTGCTAGTAGTATCTTCTATTTTAGTATATAAAAGCTTTAGTAGATATAAGATCTAATCCCTTATAATACACTCCCTCTCTAATAGTAGTATTTCTACTATATTATTCTATAGTAGTAAGCCTATATAATGTATATCTTTAAGGAAAATTTTCTATAGCACTACTTTTTTTATAGTAATTTTACTTATACTATACGTAATATTACTATACTTATAGTAATCCTAAATAAAGTTATTAAATACTTTATACTCTACTATAGTATTATATATAGTATACTACTTAGTCTATATATTCTACCTTTCTTTATAGTAAGTAAAAGAGGTAGTTTAGTAGCTATTTATAGCCTCTAAAAAGGTATTAGCTACCTTACTTATATTTATATAAATGTACTAAAAGATTTTAACTAAAAAACTAGCCTTCTTTTTAACCTTTAAAAAATAAGAGTAGAGGGCCTTAATATCTCTATAGAAGTAGGTAGTAGCTACTCTTTTAGTAGTAGGAATAAACTTTAACGCTACGTAGCTAATAAAGTTAATTTCTAAGTTTAAAATAAATTATAAACTTTTAAATATATTAAGTAAAACGTTTTTACTTACTAACTTAAAGAGAGTAGTATTAGGTCTAGTAGAGTTATATAGCTTACGCCTCCTTTATAGCTATAATAAGTTAACTAATTAAGATATATAGCTACTAGTTATATTAATACTACTACTAGGAGAGAGTATTTAGAAAGCTACTAATAGGTAAAGAAAAGCTATAAAGTAAAGCGTAATAGTATAGTAGAGGTAGTAGTAGAGTAAGTATTAGTTAGTTTTATAAAAAATTTACTAGGCTTAGTTCCTACCTTTAAGTTAGCTTTATTACGTAGATAGACTATAAACTTATAGTAAAAAAAAATAGTTAGTAGGCGCTCTATAATATACTAATAGTTTAGGTTTTACGTTTAGTAGGCTTTATAGAGGTAGTATAATAAAAGTAGAGTTTAGTTATATAAGTAATAAAAAGGTATAGTATTAATATATACTTCTATAGCTTTTCTTTTATACTTTTTACTATATAAATATATCTTACTTATTAAAAACGTAACTACTTATCTTTAAACTCCCCTAGACTAATTATAATACTTATAAGAAAGATAAGAATATTCTTTACTAGATCTATATTATCTAAGTGTAGTATATAAGAACACTAGTTAAAAAAGTTACTACCTTTAATAAGGTAGAGAACTAAATAGCTAAATTACTAAAAGCTCTAAAAGACTAAGCTATAGTATAGAAAAAGTTTTACTAAAATACTTTACTAGGCTAGATTTTTAGTATATTATTACTCTTATCGCGTTATAAGATAGGGATAAAGATAAAAACTTAAGTAGGTGTATATAACCTTTCTAGACGTATATATATAAGTAGCTAATTTATATATTAATGCTAGCTTACCTAATATATAAACGCTTTCTATCTACTACCTCTTTAAGTATAATGTACACTATATATAGCTATAATAAAAAGGGCGTACTTAAGTATATTAGTAGAATAGAGCGTAAAGGATTAAAATAAAATAAATAATTATTTTTATAAAATAATATATTTACCTATAGTATAATTTTAAACCTAATCCTTATAAAGTATTACTACCCTAGGTATTAATATAGGTAGAGAGGGGGGTAGGTAACATCCTTAGCTAAAATAGGTATATAGAGTTTACTTATAGTATTAATATAATATTATAAATAGAGTAACGTTAGCTTATTATTTCTACTAAATAGTAACTACTTTACTACCTCTATTAGTTTAGGTATATATATATTTAGAATAAAGAATAATTAATACTATAAATAATAATATTATTAATAGCTATATAATAATATATAAAATTAGTAGCTACTTATAGATAGCTAATTATAGACTAACTCTACTATTCTATTATAAGAACTCGTTCTAAATAAGCGGCCTTTCTATAGCGTAATAGTAGTAGCTAGTTAGTTTTATAGGCTATTATTATATTTCTATATATATAAGATCTTTAATATTATTATATAGTTAGCTATTAAGATTTATAGAGTTTATAATTTTAGTATTACTTTATAGATATTTTATTATAGTAAAATATTAGTAGTTGTATAGAGTTTATATTAACTACGTAAACTTATAGAACCTATATAAAATAGTTAAGTATATATAATTAATTTATAAAAGGTAGAAGAACTTAGACTACTATTATTAATATTATAAAGACGAAAATAAAAATAGTATTATTATATAGTAATTAACGTAGTAGAAAGTTAATATTAAACTATTTTAAGGTCTAATAACTAAAGTAAGAGCTAATATAAGAAAATAACGCTATAGGAAGGTATATATTAGGTAGCTATTAGTAATCTATTTAACTTTTTAATCTTTTTAACGTAAGAGCTTCTATATTATCCCCTTAGCCTAATAATAGAATAAATAGTAAAATAGTAAAGTAGAGAGTAATAGGTAGTAAAGTAAAAGGTAGAGGAGATATTAAAAGAGTATATAAGAACTATTAATATTATAGCTAAAAGCCCTAGCTCTAATATAAAAAATATAATTATTTTCCTTTAAATAACTATAGATAGTAAACTATAATATAGGTAGGCAGACTAACCTCTATAACTTAAATTTCTTAAATTATTTATTACGTTTAGCTCTAAGAGCTCTATAGCTCTATATAAAGTATAGTATAGCCTTATAGTCTTTAATATTTTACGTAAATAATTAACGTATATAGCCTTATAATTACTAGCTAAATAATTACTATATTTAGTTTCTGTTTATATAATTAATTTATATACGTTATATACTTAATAGAATTACTAGATTAACTAAGTAATAGTATATATAACACTATAATACTACTTAGGAATACCTATTATTACTTTACTTCCTACTCTTTAATACTAGTAACACTAATTAGTACTCTCTAATACTTACTTATATACTTACTCTTATTAACTACTACTTAATTATCCTTATTACTTAATTATCTATATATTCTTTATTATATTAACTTAGTAGAAATAACGTTACTAAGAGATAGTAATTAGAAAGAGTAACACTATTTACTCCTTTATAGAAATTTATAAAGTAGCTAGTTTACGTATAGTATAAGGTATATATAGTATATTATTTACTAGATACTATAACTAACTAATTTATTAGGACTTAATAGAGTAGAGGCTAATGTCTTCTTTATCCTAGATATTAAAATATATCTAGATTTTCTAGATACTAGGGACGATCTAGACTAGTATACTTAGACTATAAATAATAATAGTATAACCTATCTACTTATTAAAGTATTAACTACCTTTTTTAGTAAACGCTTTCTAGACTACTTTTATAGTAAAGTATTTATTATTACTTTTTTAGAATACTCTAAAAAATAGTTTATTATACTAAAAGATATACTCTTTAGTTTTCTCTAAGCTATAACTTATACTCTTACCCTTAAAGAAGTTTATCTATTTACCTAGCTAGATTCTTATTAGGATATACTTATCTAGGTTATAGTATCCTATAGAGCCTAGCTATTTTATAGTCCTTCTAGCTTAGTACTTATACCCTAGTTACCTATACTATATAGCCTATTAATAATTTATTTATTTTATTTTCTTTTAGTTATAACTATAGTAGAAGTAGTAATTAAGCTATATTATTAGACTAGTATTAAAATATAGTTTAGGAGTAGAAGATATCTTAGGATTCCTAAGTATAAATATTATAGGTATAATATAGTATAGGAGGTCTCTACTACGCGCTCTATCCTAGTAGTACTTTATACTTATATAACTAGAAGAATTATAGTATTAGTTATATAACTTTCTAATTAATTTACTTTTTTTTACGCTTAGTTAAAGCTACGTTTAATAACTATTAATCTTTATTATTTACCTAATAGTCTAGTAATCTATTAGTTTTTATCTTAATTAAGTTTACTACTATAGAAGAGAAAAGGAGGCGTAATAAAAGTAACTTACTATAGAAAAAAAGGCGCGATAAAAGTATAGTAAGTTATATAGCGTATTATAGATAGTACTTATAAATTAAATTTAATCTTTATAGAGTATTATTAAGTGCGCACGTAATAGTAAATATTATAAATATATAGAGTAGAGTAATTTATTACTGTTAAAAGTGTTAGAAAGCCTTACCCTATTAGGACTAGCGGCATAAAGGGACTATTCGTAGCGCTACCTTACGAGTCTACATCCATGCACCGGTACATACTGTCATACACATGCAACACCATCATCCATTCATCTTCTACAAATACTAGTACATGTTACACTGGATAATATCCAACCCTCGATATATTATTTTATAGTACAAACCTCCCTCACTGCACCCCCTTGACCTGCTCTCGCAAACTCTCCAGCTCGTCCCTTCGTTTCCTGTACACTTCCTGTGTCTCCCGTTCCCTCTTGCTGACAAACAAAACTTCCTCGCGCAGCTTCTCCAGTCTTCGTCCAATACCAGATTGCTCAGAGTACTGCATCGTCCTGCTTGTATCCAGGCTGATCTTCGCCTTCTCAAGTGCCAATGTCGCATCCGCAATCTTCTGGCGGAGCAGAGCGGCCCGCTTCATGTACCCGCCGTGGTGTGTTGTCAGCTTCTTCTCCACTTGATTGGCCTGCTGTGCCATCTCAATCATCTTGTCCTGGGTGTTATTGAACGCCTCCACCATCATCTGGTGCTCATCCACCTCGTCTTCCTCATAACCTCCCAGCCCGGGCAGAGTCGACGATTCGTGCAGATTGGTCCACGCTGTGCCGAATTCCTGGTGGAAGGTTTTCTTGTCCCTTTCAGACTTCTCTGACAGCTCCAATGCCAATTCCATTCTTGCTGCGTTGAGCGCTTCATCGCTGAACTTTTCAACTGGCTGCGGATTGCCCGAGACCTTGCCCCCTCCAAACTTTCGTGCATCATTGGCGATCAACACAGCCATCTCCACCTCTACTTCTCGCTGGATCGGGTCCGCAACATCGTGCGCCCTCTTCAGCAAAGCATCAATATCGATGACCGATGGGCGGGGGAGCGCTTTCTGAACAACCTGAGTTTGTCGGGCGAATTCAGCACGCTCTGCCGCTTCTTTGGCCAGTTGATTCCGCCGGTCCCGCTCGGCAGCGTCTTCTTCACTCATCTCCACAGGTGTGACATCCGACCGCTCCTCAGGCAATTCGAACTCCCAGCTAGTCTCTTTCGGCTTTGGAAGAGCCGCAAGTCTACTCCGCATGTCTTGTCGTTTGGCATTTTCCTGTAACCGCAAGTCCCGGGGCGTCTGTGCAACAAGTTGCATATCCCCCTCCTGATTCAAACGGAAATTGTCGCGAGGGGTTCGCATTGGCGTTGCTCCGGGGCCCTGGCGCATCGGTGTAGCACCTGCACCTCCATTGACCTGCCGAAATGGCGTTGCCAACGGGTTTGGTGTAACAATCTGGTTCCGCGGTGTTGAGCCTAATAAGTTTGGGGGTTTGTATTCTTCCACGAGATCCGGATTGTCTCCCCCTAGAAGTGCTGATTGAGTTTGAGTTCGTAGTCGAGCATTGCGAATTTCGTTGGCAATGACATCTTCTTCCTTGGGAGCCATCGGCGTGCGAATGGGTGTACTTCCTACTAAATTAGAGTAGCTGCCTACCAATCCCTGTGTAGCAGCATTATCCCCAGTACCGCTGGTAATTGCGCGTTCCCCTGCCATGCCCATCTTAATAATATCCTCAAGTTCACCTTCTCCAACTTGAGGTGCGGGAAGTACAAGCGCACGCCGCTTGCTGCTCTGTTCTGCCTCCCGAATCCTCTGCATCTGGGCAGCTTTGGCGTATGAAGCAGCCAATCCCCCCGACTTCTCATTCTTCTTTCGCTTGCTGTCCCCTTGATCTTCTTGCTGCTCGGCTTTGCGCTTGTTGGCAAGTTGTTGTTTCCGTGGGTCGAAGGCTTCTCGCTGGCGTTCATTTCGATCGAGTTCTTCCATAGTATCGTAGAAACCTGCGGGCACCTCTTTCTCCAAAGGCACATCGGCATTGTAGTCCATGTGATTACCCTTCTTTGCCGTGATCTTGATGTTGATTCCAGCAGCCTTCAACTCCCTGCGCTTCTGAAGCAGCGCCAGCCTCCTTGACTCCTCCAACTGTCGTTCGCGGGCCTTTCGTTTCGCTTTCTTGCCACTCACGTTGGCAAGACGCGCGCGCGCTTCCGACAGCATCTCCTTGTCCTCTTCGTCCATATCGATCGCATCAGGTCGAGCCGGTCGGCTTTCGGCGTATGCGTCAACCTCTCCGGGTCGTAGGCGGCGGACATCCTCAGCGGTTGGGGCTGCTGTCTCTCCACCGTCGGGTCCAGCAAGGCCCAACTCACCACTCTCCCTAGCTTCTTGTTCATCCAATAGCTTCTGGTATCGTTCCAGGCATTGTGTCGCGGTTCGGCCAACGATAGGAGCGATTGTGCGCCATTGCGTCGGAAGCAGCTTGGCCATAGTCAGGAGTTTCTCATCATCTTCCCTCGACCACTCCGTTTTCTTGATGGACGGGTCCAGCCATTCGTTCCATCGCGCTTTGCATTGTTTGGCCGTTTTCTTCGCGAGGAGCGATGCGCATCGCGCCCACTGGTTGAGGCCATATTTGGAAATGGCTGCCTTCAAAACCTCATCTTCCACCTGCACAGAGTTAGTCAGAGCGTTTCAAGCCTAGGTAAGGCGTATGGTACTTACGTTCGACCACTGTCCAACCTTTGTGACGACCATCGTGAGAACGATCCAACGTGTCCTAATAATCGATTTGAGAGGTGAGGAGATGTGGCACGGCGGGGCTGTACTATCCAGACCTGACGCGAGAGGGATCGAATCGTGAAGACGAAGTTTGGGGAAGTCGCGCTCTAGTGGCTTGGCGTTTGTGATTAGTCACCACTCACAGCTGGAATAGTAATTGATAGTGATCACCACGACGTCAGAGCTTGAAGGATATCAGTTCAAGATGAAAATATTGAGGGTTTCATGATTCATCCCTATTCATTTTCAACGAAAAAATGTCTCTTCTCCACAGAGCTTCACGGCTCACTGTACCAACACTTCCTTCAAAATCATGCACCAATATCATCATGAAGAATCAATCACACCATTCACAACGGTTTGCCTCTAGTACGCCAAATGATACGCAATCCAAAGATCCGACATCCGTTAGTCTCACCACTACATTTGCGCATAACAAAAATTAAAAGTATTAGGAAACACCCGCTAAAACTTCGAGTGAACGTTCACCGCATAAAAAAACACAGGCTGAATTGGACAAAGAACTCCAGCTAAAAATGCAGGGTCTGGCTGGAGATGGTGGAGATTCCGGGGTCGAGTACGAGGATGGGCAACCGGTTGCGATGAAAAGGAGTGTGAAGAACAATATGTTTCGCTATATTTAAGTCGGAATAAAGTATGTCGCATGTCTCTTCCTCTTGTCCTCAGTCTTCACTAACACAGGCAGATGTATATCTATGTGTATTTGTACATACAGTATTGCCACTGGATGTTTAGCGTTACTAGACACAGAAGTTGGATAACTCGACACAACTTCAGAGTTCCTGGACGATGGTGATGAACTAGCAGTTTATTTGCGTTCCTAACCTGCCACATGACCCGCGACATTATTGAACGAAACAAAACAAAAATGGCCTCAATCTCTCTTTCACGTAATAAATAGAGCTCAACTCTCACACACAAACCGCACGAATCCACCCTATCCAACGGAGCCTCGCTCAAAACTCGTAGACTCGCAGTGAAATTCGGAATCGTCCCCTCAACGATAGATACGAATATCATGTCGTCTTCTGCAATGTTTACACATGATGCTAAAACTACCGACCTCGATATCCTTATTCGGGGTGATTGGGTCACCTCCGCCGTAATCCTCTTCCATCAGGAGGAAAACGCAGCATCTCGTGCCTAGTTTCAAGCCATGTCGCTTCTGGTGCAGATTCTCTTGAACCGCAAGCGTCCACCCGATCTGCCCACCGTAGTCTCGGCCTATCCTGTCGTCGAACCTCTCGAGAATAGCATCCCTTAGCATGTCCGCAAAATCGTTCTCCACCTCCTTAACGACCTCCCCTCGCGATTGCATCATCTTTGTCGGTATAATCGATTTAGTAGATGGTACCTCAGGAAATAGATGAGTGTCTTCGCGGGACCCCGTTTCTGTGCTTGATTAGTACTGATTGTTGCGATTTATTTTGTACTTACCGATAAGCCCTCGAATGTTGATAATGATAGGCTTACATTTGTCAACCTTGGCAAGCAAGGGAGCCGGTATAATATGCTCCATGCGAGCGGACATTGCGGCCTTGTACTCATCGTCAGAAGTAACGTCTTTTCCATCCCTCTTGAACACGGCCAGTATCATTCCATGGACGTTTCTATTGAGTGCTTCTAGATGCCTCATGAACAAGTCGAAGAAACCTTGAGAGATTACTGAAATCGTGCGATCAATGTCTTCCTCCTTTTCTGGGTCGGTTACTGATCCATCGGAGCTCACTTCCTCGGACGTAACTACCCTAGGAGAGTGGATTGTGGGGGTAGGCTTCTCCGGGGCAGACATTTCAGCAGGTGGCATCTCGGGAGAGGAGACCTTGGGGGCACATGTCCTGGGAGCAGATATCATCCTTGTACCCACACCATGGGCGGGCTTATAAAAAGCGTCGGGTGGTTTTGGAGCAGGTGTTGTAGGCGAAGTCGTCTCATCATCAGACATGTCAAAGATAAGGTCTTCAGTTGAAGATGGCGCCGCCATCTTAACGTGTGTTATTGAGGTGATGGTTTGCTTCCCAGAAGGTTTGATTTCAAGAACAAGGTAGTAGCGTAGCTGTTTCTTCTAGCTGCTAGTTGTCAATTTATGTGGATAGCTCTCGCGAGGAAACGTTTCACTATCACAGTCACGTACGTTTTGATGTTGCCCACGTTGTTTGTGATTCAAAGTGCAACTACTTATCTCACGGCATGGAAATATCAATTAGGACTTATCATGATGGTGCTTCTGGAATAATATACTTCATTTTACCCCGTACATGATATATGGAGCGTCGTCACAACAAATTTTTGTGCCATTTGCACTTGCTCTATATTCTTCCTCCAGATTACGAAATCATTTTTGTGGTCCGGTTACACCTCTCGTAATTCTACTATTGGGTGTAGATGTTGGATTACACAAACAATGACATCACCATGGGACAAAGTGGAGGTAATGTCTTCAAAGCTCGCACTGGGAAAACAAGAGATAGGAAGCAATTAAACCTGTCAACTGGGTCTCAGACATGTCTTGATAGCACCAGCCCATTGGATGTATTACCTGATCAGACGTTTTCCCCACCCCTCCTAATAAAATGTCACGCACCGCCTTTTCCACCGTCTTCCTACCTTTGAATATGTTCTTGGTAATATCACCCTTCTGGCCGCAACGCGTTGCTTTAAAATACTTTTTGAATTTGTATGTATATGTCGCCTTCACCAAGTGCTCAAATTTTTGATATGTTACTTTTTTTTTGTACGCCCACAGCACCATATGGACGGACCAGTCTGGTCACCTAGGACTACGAAAGTCAGTCTCATATGACGCCCTTGACATTCTTTTGGGATTTTTATCGAGGTAGAACCCCTCCTAATAGTTCACCAAAAAAATACACAAGAATCACGATCACCAGTCTTAATACCGCGTGCAGTCAGCCATATTACTTCACAACAACAAACAAGGCCGTTTTTTATAACATTCCCATCTAATTACACGAGAAACCTAGACCCCATCAATTGGAAGTACAATTTCCAACCAACAACACTCACGTTCCTCACCAATCACCGCACAAAAAGAGGAGAAAAAAATTTATACACGACTTTTCCATCTGTCTATCCAATTCTACAAACCTCATCCTTCAAGAACGAAAGAAAGCAAGCAGGGTAGACACACACACCACACATCACACACACAGTCATTTCCCTACGTCCTTAGACCCCCCCCCTCCCTCATTACAAGGCGAACATAGAACCCAAATTCCTCACCTCCATCAACCAACCACAACCACAACCACAATCCTCCTCCTCCTCCCCACGAACCCCACGAACCCCACACTCAGAACCACAATCATCAAAATCAGCGGGGATCCAAGGAAAAAGAAAAAGAAAAAGAAAAACCTACAACATTTCTTCCAACGAGCACAAATGCAAATCTCAAACCCATCCCTCCCTTCCTCCTTCCCTCCTTCCCTCCCTACCGACTCGGGTAGGTAGGCGTGTGAATTTTTTCTAAATATGTATGTATGTTTTAAAAGGAAAGGGACAAAAGGGGGGAACGGATGGGTGGATGAATGAATGAACATAGATGGATGGGAAAGGGGGGAGGGGCGAGGGGGGTTAGATGGGAATGATACATGTGATCCATACAGCGTTTTCCTACTTGGGATTGGATGGATGGATGGGTTGATTGGGGGCATTTCGGGGCGGTTGTTGTTGTGTGTGTTATTTCATAATACATACATGTACATACATAAGTATGTAAGTAGGTAGGTAGCTACACGCACTGCACTGCAGAATAAAAACGAGTTTGACAAGTATAGACCGCAACTTCTTCATCTACAACCTTCATTTTGAAATGTTTTTTTTTGGTAACTGTACGATATAAATTGAGACATGCGCGTGTGTAGATCCGTTCGATTTTCCATGGTGCAAGTCCTGGGATAATAGATATCCGCAGGACGAAGAATGTTTGTCGAAAGGATGGGATGGCTAAGTGGTTGTTGCCCCGTTAAAAGGCTGTGTATGTGGAATGGGTCGCAAAACTACCATCACCAGCGGACCCGTTGATTTAAACATACGGTATACGCCCAGTTACAATACATTATCGACTTATAACGTTCACCGAGACGGAGTGTTTGGGTAATTGACTGCTTCCTCAAAAACCATCCCCACCAGTACTCATCATCAGCCAGCCAGCCAGCCACCAACCCCAACACCACAAAACCCAACAAAGTCCCACGGGCGGCGCGAATCTTCCGAGCCGTCTCATCAAGTCATCCAAACCCCAGCTCCACGTTGTTGGGTCAATCGGGGGGTGGGATCGGCTGCACCTAAGAACCGGGGACGTACGTACAGTATGGGACTTTTTTCCGTCATCGATTGATTAGTGATTATTTTTCCGCGTTAAAATGCCTGCGTTGGATTTTCATTGCTATTTTTCCTGGGGAGGTTGCTCCCCAATCAATGATGAAACGGGCCCAACCACACTCGCGTTCGCGAGGGGGTGACATCACTCGATTCCACCGACCGACCCGTGCTCATCCTTGAAAATGGAAGGATGAACTGACTGGGTATGTACGATGGACAGATTGGGGATAAAGCTGGGACGTTTGCGTACGTAGGTTACTGCGCCTGCAACTGCACCGTACGCTAGCGATTTGGAATAATGTCACTCGGTTCCGTATTTTTTTTTGGCGACGAGATTGAGAGGGTCGTTTGGTGGTAGGTCAATTTGTCATGCGTTGCGTTTGTCAAGGCGTGCGTATGTAGAGAGAGAAAAGAGAGAAAGATGTCATTGTGAGCTAGTACGATATGAGACAAAAGAACGAGAGAGTATTGGAAGTCAATCAATCAATCAATCCATTGAGTTGTTTGGAATCATGGGGCGCGGAGAGGTTAGAGGGTATTTCCTGTTTGGGTCTGGGTGCATAAAGGAGTGAGTGAGGGTTTGGATGTCTGTGGGAGAGTTGAGGACCGACCCATGGGTTGGTCGGCGAGTGTTAGGTATCGCAGAGCGGTGCGATATCCCAGACAAAGACACACACACCGACCGTAGAAAGAAGGTTCTGAGAGATGGGGACAAAAGCCAACGTGTGCACTGTTCGCGCCGTACGTGGATGGATCACATTATGTTACTTGGGTTGGTGTCTCATATCGAAGAGCTGAAAAGTGTGGTGGCGTGGTTTCCTTTTCGCCCGTTTGATGCACAGCACTTGCATTGTAGGATATTTCCCGCTTGAGCCCTCTTTCCCTATATGGGATACCGGTTTTGGGAAAGACATTACTAGATGGCTTCTATTTTTTGGACAGAGGAAGGCAGACGGAACCGTGTTGCAGCGACGATATATTGGCAAACAAAAGGGGAGCTTGAAGATGGAGACGATGCCGAGAAACCGAGAAACCGAGAAACCGGATTTTGTATGTCACCTGGTTAGAAAGAAGATAACCCAACCATGGAAACGGTAAACAATCGAGTGGCACAGGAAGAGGCGGCATGTTGCGAAATCACAGCGGCCCACGATGTCCATCACCTTGATTGATGGTGCAGAGAGAGTTAAACGAGATTAAGGCCACCCATCCTTTCTTCAGCCCCGCCCATTCGTCATGGCCCGTGGAACCATTGGCTGGGGATCCCGCGCGTCCGCGATGCACACAGCAAACGTTCGGGATAGTCGGAATTAGCGGACATGATGTGTACAGTGTGTACGGTACCATATGGTCTCAGCTCGGGCGTATGTAACTTAACGTTATGTCTTGATGTTCCCTTGGCCGAAACGAATGCTGTTTTGGGACTTAGTGTACGTAGCCCACAGCTACCTAGTTGGCATTCTCTCGGATGGGGGCCGACTCGGGGAGAGAGTATTGGAATGCATTCATTAACGTTAATGTCTTTTATCAGGTGCCGGTCGGAGTAACTGCTAGTGTAATGTGCAGGGACAAGCCACCAGTCCAGTGACGTGTGCGAAGGAACGAGCGTGGGGCGCGGAAGGGAGTTTCAGCCCTGTCAGTGTCAGTGGTCACGTTAACGAGTCCCTCAAGAGGGAGAAGTGGCCTAAACGAGGGGGTGATTGCGAGCATCCAAGAGTGAGTTGTAGGGCGGACAGGGGGAAGGCCATCAGCCAAGCAGCCAGCCCCCTTCACCCCTCTGCCTGGACCTCTTCGCCGACCACGCTAATCAACTGTTCACCCGCTCCCGAGAATTGGGTTTGCTTGACAATCTCATTTGCTCCGTGCGCTTACGCACGTTTGCAGCGTGGTTGCTAGTCGTCGTGATGCATCATCGTGGTGAGGTTGGTGGTCAAGTTGGTGGAGGAGGACGACCTGGCGCCAACAAGCTGTCATTGGTTGGACTCAATTCACTCGCTACGCCTCACAGAAAACCCCAGATCCACGTCCATGACCTGCACATTGTTCAACGGTTGCACGATCAAATGGAAGGCCTTACACGTAGAAACATTTCCAATCGAGCACGACTCGAGGACCTTCGGCCCGAAGCATTACTTGATGGAGAACCCTAACGGGCACGATGGGATCTCCTCCAGGTCGCTATGGACATTGGCATATGCCCACGATCCTCGACCCCAGGTGCATCTCCAGGGCATGGCAATATGGCCTATGCAGTTTTGGCCCTCGAAGAAAAGAAAGAGAAAAGAAGAAAAAAGAGGGGCAATGGCCCCATTCCGTGACGGCCAGCCAGCTGAAGTTCGTCTCGCCGCAGCCCTCCAATCTCTCCACGACCATTTCAATTGTTGGAAGAATCAACCATTCAGCCCCCATCTCTTCATTGTCCCGTTCGTTACACATTGAGTACGCGGCCCACAGATGCCCCAGCAAATTCTGGCGTAGCAGCCACGCGGAGTGTGCTGATGCTACAAAGGTACCAACCATGCTCTACGTTTTGTAACTGGTCGTTGCTCCATCGAGCACGCAAGGGTGGCACGCGTAGAAGGGTCGGTCGTATCACGCCGTATCGCATCGCCCTTTGCGGGTTTAGACATTCGAGAAAGTCGATGATTTGAACTTCATCCTTGCTGGTCATGCGAGAGGATAGGGATGTGAATCGTATGGTTCAAACGTTTGATAACCACACAACCTTGATCCCTTGCAATAGCAGACTTTAGCAATAGTGCCACACCACTGGTCGCTTGCTAGCCTGAGGTAGGTCTTCATCATGAACGAACGTTACGGACGTTACATTTTTGCAGCATTGCCTGTTTTCGTGCGAGACGAGATTAGGGTACGCTTCGCAGAATTATTAGTCAAACGCCCCGCCCTCGTGTCCACACGTCTAGAATCCATCAGAGGCTCGCGCCGCATCGACTGGAAGAAGTGTGACCCCTTAATGATGATTCATCAACAAGTCGAAGCGAGGTTGGTTCGTTGCAGGCGCCTAGCGGATACGGAGACCGACGAAAGGCATCATCTCGCTATAGTATTGCACATGGTGTATCTCATGCACGCGCTAGGGGAACTGAAAATAATCCACCTCGTAGCCCCTTGGTGTGGAAGAAATCCGAGCACTGTATTGTATACATTCCCGAACAACCACTCTAAAGAATCGCAACCGTTGAAGTCATTGGATGTATGTCTCAGACGCGCAATCCATTCATCCTATATATATATAAAAGCTACAAGCCACAGCGACTTGCAGTAGGTATCGATAGTGAATGCATTAGACCCGCTGCGGTTATGCGACGCCATCATGGAAAGGACGGCAGGCGTCGAGACTGGCACGGAAAAACTACCCGCGAGGCTCGCCAAAAGGGTGGAGCTTGCTAACGGGGGAATCCGCAATGTGGCAGTAGTAGCGCTAGGCAATGCACTAGATGACAAAAACCATCGTATGTTCTTTAGATGGTAGTGATGTAAAGAAGGAGCAAAAACTCGAACAACGCCCGTCACGGAAATGGAAATTGCAAAGGGCGACCTTGGGTAAAGAAGGCATCAGGCTGACTCAACTGTGAGCCCTCAAAGAATGCGCGTGGAACGTTTTCTTTTCTTCTCCTCGCTCCGTCGGTCAGAACTCTCTTCCAGCCCTATGCGCGCCCGCGCTGCCGTGTTGGTACACGTAAAGTAAGCTTTTTCATCCACCACGTTGCAGGTAAGCTTCTAACGTGAGATGGGAGTGGGAGATCTGGGGAAGCGAGCGAGCGTTGGTTGCCAACAGCGAAGATTTGTACCACCTACACGATGACATGCTTTGATAAGACGATCTTCTTCTTCTTCTTCTTCCTTTCCTTTTTTTTTTCTCTCCTTACCATGTGAGAACCTAATCTCGTCCGCACAACACCACTGGAGATGGTTGCGCCAATGTGCGATTTCGCCCCATTGTTCGTAAGTCCGAAGCTAGCAGCAGGCAAGTGGCTGCCTTTGCCTTGACCGGATTGCTCGGTCATACCACGAGACACTTACCTAAACCGGGAATATGCGATATGGTGCGCAAAGCCTTGTCCCGCGCAACCCCATTCGATGTCATGATTCAGAAGCATGTGGTTTATTTTCGAGCGGCCGCCCCGAACTAACCGCCCCGAGCTATCCAGGATCATTGTGATTCCAACTGGATCCATGTGTGTGCAAGAACATCCATCACATCTCGTATTTACGCTATGTAGAACAACAATTGGGTCGGTGCAGTGCTTCACACCAGACCGGGATTTCCTTGAAGTTGGAGGCAAATAGGTAACGTGTAGGCGTACCTCTTCTCTTTGCCTTCTCTTTGGAGAAAATAGACGAGAGTGTGTGGAGACTGAAGAACGAGCTGGGCGGACTCGAGCGGAGCAATGAGTGACATCCGCCCGACATCTATTTCTCGGCATCTCCCGACAGTGTAGTCCAGTCACCAACTTGAACCCAACAGGCGACAGGCAAACGAACAATAAATGTGGAACAAGGAACGAATGAAACGTCCAGCTGGACTCCCCACGCCAATACATTGCCGCGTCGCCTTTTCGGGCACCGAGTTGACGTCCGTCTCGTAGACTATACCGGAACTAGCCACACGACGCGCCGGTGCATAGTTCGTCAGTTCCCACTCTAATGAAAACCGAAGCTTTTTCTCAGGCGGCAGCTATGAAATAGTACGACGGGTTTCCGCGCAATGACCTTTTGATGCCATCTAGCGTGTAACAAAAACAGTCACATCCACCCTAATGACGAGCGCGCTACATTGAGTACGCACGAGGGCCGGCGTGCCTTGGATGTGCCAATTTGTTGCTGAGGTACACATGCCCTCATACTGTGGTACGGTACTGTCAAAGTACTGTGCGTCGCCATGTAGTGCTACGCGCTAATTAGCGAATGCGAGCGACGTCTGTGTGCGACCGTCAAAACCATTGAGATGCATACTTACCTAGGGACCTACTCATTAAACGTCTTCCGCCCATGGAAGAATGCGGCCGCCGTCGCCTACGCGTTCGAAGTTAAGCCTTTTGACCACATTCCATTCGCCATTGATGGATACAGTGAGCTTTAGGGCGCGTTCAAGAATTGCTTTGGGCGTAGCTGCATCTAAGTAGGACCCTTCAAGTGCATCAGCGACACGTGAACAGCCCATGCAGGGCGCCATTTTCGCGGAAAATGGGGAATGTCGCAGAAGGGGTTGGATGGACGCGTCGGATGCTAGCTTTGGGGCCGAATTGTGTGTTTCAATCGGCCCGCAGGGCCCCAAGGAACCATTGTAGAGCGTAGGAAAGGCCTCCTCCGATGAGGTGTCGATCTGGTTTTGTCGATTCTCTACCACGGCCGATTCACCATCGGAGATTCTTTGACTGACATCATCTGCTACATATGTTTCCGTGCCATTGGTCTGGTTCAAATAAGCATCGGAAACATATCCAGCCGGGTCTGTCGATAGCTGTCGGCCGCCAATGTCATTCTGAATGTCTGTACTCGTAGACATTTGATGGACCGACGATCAAATACCTAGTGTCCATGCATGAGACATTTGCTTTCGCACGATAGCTAATAATCCACATTTCGCTGTGGCTGGGTGCAAAGAATACCTAACTTGACGATCTCGCCTGGGGCAACGATGACCCGAACACAGCGCACGCCAAATATGGGTACCACCAAATGTCTAATCATCATTGCTGTTGCAATGACCATTGGGTTGAGGCACAGCTGTGCATTGGTCTGTGGGCCAAATGGGCGGAGTGGAGTAGATGCTATTAATTGCAGTGTCCGCGGCGTAACAACACCTGCGAAGCATGCCCTATGCCCCGCTGTAACCAAGCCGCGTAGAGCGCCAAGGTTGGGCCCTGTTCAGCCGCACTCTACACCATCTCCGTGAAGCCAATCACCCTTCTTGTTTCTGCCATATGTATGCTCAAATGGACTAGACGGCCTAACAATTGCGGTTTTCGTATGCTATGACTGAATATGGGCAGCGGTGGTGGAGAAGTAGAGCCGATCAACAAGTCGGTGATGAATCGTTCATCCCAGCACGCCCTGTGCAATACAATCAGTGAAGGTGGCGGGCGTACTTATGCCTATTCCAGACCCTATCACATCCAGGTGTTGGTTGAGCCGGTCAACGGCGTAAGAGTTGCGGGGAAACACGAGCTTTTCGAGCAACCATGGAATTTCCATCGCATGCATCCATCCGAATTTGCTTTGCGGTAAACACGGATTGAACTATGAACGGATCATTTTCCTTCATGTTGGCGCGCATTTGAGACGAATTTTATTTTTGTGCTCTACGATAGGTGAGCGCAAATAGTGGGCAGTCGACTAGGGCGGGAAATCAATATTGAAGGAGATGCAGGTTGAGGAGGACATTGACAGTCAAGTTCCGAAATGGACCTTGCACGGTTGTTTTGCTGATGGGTGAGAAAGTCACTTGAGCGCTATTTCCGACAAACTATACCCAATGAAGATGGATGTTCATTATGGCTATCTCCCAGAACGGCCAGTAACAAAGTATTAACGGCAATGATTCACAATCCGGTGAGATAAAGAGGGTTCCATGGGTATGATCAAGGGTGATTTTGACGTTTTCACCGATCAATGCTGTGAGGGATTTGGGGTTAATATCCCCCCGAGATGGGTAAGAGGATTCAGGATCCCGTCCGCAGAACGGTTTGACTTGACTGCTCTAAATTGGGTTGACCCCTTGATGTTAGGAATCTGCAATGCTGTGCTACCCAGATCGGTTAGAGCAGTTAGATTATCGGTGAATTTTGGATGCAATGCATCCAGTATGCACGCTTCTGGGAAAGTGCGTCAGCATGTTCCTGGCAAATGGGCGCTTTTAGCGCCTAGAGTATTCTTGGGTTGAGGGTTCGCTACGAGGGACTGGTCATCTCATTGATCGAGTCTCTGGCAGAAGGATTTGTAGCTGGCCCTAAGATTGAATACTCGTGGCTTGCAGGAGTCTGGTATGCGTGCTGACAGGCAGAACGCCTGGCTGGGTTTCGGATCGACACTTCCTTGGGGGACAAACGAACCGGTCCACGGGCAGAATCATGGATTGTCGGTATTTCCAAGGCGCAGTGTAGTGGATGAAGCGGTGGTTGGAGGCGCTAGATTGAGCTACGATTTGACCATGCGGAAACACGTGAGCAAGAGCATTTTGCCATGAGGGCGAGTTGTTGTACGCGAAGCCGTCGATGAGCGGTTCACTGCATGAGGGAGTTGCGGGTGTGGACGTTGAATTTGTAAACGAAACGCCCTATGAAGGGATTCGTAGGGTGCAGCCACGTTCCAGCCCTGCCAGCGGCACCGCGATTCTGGCACACCCTTGCGCTTGGGACGGGGTAAAGGCGCGTCGGACGTGGCAGAAGACGGCAGTTGGCGAGTCGCATGCTTCATGGAGCATAGTGGGAGATAAGCAGGCCGACAACGAGGCCCTTGAACCCATCAAGACGGGTATCAAGGTGCAGATGGCTGATGTGATGACACGGTGCTAGGTATTGGAGCAGGATACCTAGGTAGATGGAGCGATGGAGCGGTAAGGCTGTAGGGCTGGGGGTCGTGCAATGGAGGATGGATGGCATCAGACTCGACTCGACCTTGACCGTTGACAAATGAAGGTCGCCCAGGCGCTAGTACTAGTGCCGAGCAGCGGCGCGGCGTCGAGCTAGAAGCGGAAGCGGAAGCCTACAGTAGGTACGCGGATAAATTTAGCACAGCTCCACCACCATGATGCCTAAGTTTACACACATTGTTGCCATGAATATTTAGCACACGTAGGAAGTCCAAGCAAGGCGTGAGGACGATAAAATTGGAAGCCGTAGGTAGGCCACGGCGGCTACGAAGCGAAGGTCGGCAGCAACCATGATAGATGGCATCGATGATGTATGTATGTATGTATGTATGTATGTATGTATTTTTGTGCAGGCAGGTGCAATAGCCAGTTCTTGCACTTTCGATACATGCATAACTTATGTACGATACTGTACGTACATGTATGGACATGCGTTGCAAATCATTGCTCCATACATCTGTATGTCCTATAGAGGAGGACCTGCAAGACGGCCATGAGTCAACGCGTGGATGGTTTAGTCATGAGGAGTTGGTGTAGGTAGCGGGTGGTTTGCGGGCCGCCTTGGTAATCAGAGCGGAGTTTACAATGGAGATGAAGTGGACATTTTGAAGGGTCGGGGCGGCGGTGAGGATGGCCCCTCGCCCGTCGCCTATTGCTCCCAATCGAGCAGTTCCCAGCGGCTTGTCACGCAAGCTGAGGGCCTCAGCCAATGGCACGCCTCGCCATGCACCCAGCCCTAGCCACCACACCGCAACATAACCACCATGTCTGTTCTCTCGCACCGCAACTTGTACGTTACCTACTCCAACTATGTGCTATGTGGTACTACCTACATGTGCACGTACACGTATGTACCGTGTCGCCAGCAAAACGCACATGCACCGCATCTGCACAGGCAGACGTGTCGTCTATGCACTGCTGGACAAAAGAAGCGGCGTCCTGTTTGTTTGCCCCCAAATGTATAGTACATCCATACTTCATACATGCACACATACAGACGAAGCGTGGTGGATAGACTCAGCGCAGCTCGGATCTGTCCGCGCTTACCTTAAAGTGCTGATTGATATGTACATCTTTGCTCTTACTCTGGAGAAGATGAACCCGACCATTGGAATTGTCTCGTGGTGTAACACGAACCAACTGTACAACACACATGGAAAGCTGGGGTGCAGAATTACACACACGCATGTCTCACTGTTAAACCAAAAGGAATCACGGGCGCTGTGCCTGTGTCTGTGCCCCGTCAAGTCGAGATGGTGGGCGAGTTGAAAAGACGTTTGACCCTGTAGCTAGCCGGTGAGGCGGGGGCTGATCTCCCAGCGCTCGGACGAATCGTTGCACATCAGCTAGAAACCTGTGACTCGAAACGTGAAATGGGAAGCCGCTGTGGTCGTTGGTCGTCGTCATCAAACCACTCCAAGTACCTCCCTCTGTAAGGGTGGTGAAGATGCCCTTGGTGCCGCACCTACGCTATGCTCGACGCCCTATGCCCAAAGACGGACGTGTGAACGAGAGAGTTAGCTGACTGGTTCAGCGCAACACCGCACAGCACAGCACAGCACACAGCACAGCTCGGAGCCGTGTTTGCCGATGGAGGAGGCTCTTGATCATGTTGCACCTCTCCGTCTCTCGGGCGCAGTGTGGCGGCGCAAGACAATTGTTGAGGCCAGCACGGTACGGTAAAGTGGGCATGGATGGTGCTTTGGACCGTGAAATTGCCTCGCGCGCACACGCCTTGTGGATGATTGATTTGTTGGCGCCAGAGCACCAGCTACTACCTACTGAGTATCATGGAAAAGAGCGGGGGAACGCTCACCGACTCGATACCCAGGCGAGGGACGAAGGTGCTTACTTGCGGTATGGTATGGTACATGTACAGCCGGGATGGTGCATAGGGCTGGTCGTCGGTCAGATGCTTGTTGCCCCTTGCCGTCCTATGCTGCCACATCACACATGGCAAAGCAAACGGTCGGCGGAAAGCTACAGCAGTACCTAGCTGCGTGCAATCCATTTCGGCATCACGTCTGTACATTGACAGCAGCCCTCGGCCAAGTAGTTCCAGCGTGCAAGCGAGCCATCAAGCGATGCTACGACCAAGACTGCCCAAGCTCCAACGAGAGACAATTCTCTCAGCAAATACCACATCCAGCAACGCCTTGGCTGGCGTCGTCGTAGGCGTGCTCGGGATTCGGGAACGGGCCAGGATCGAGTGCCCGCCAAATCCGACCTGGCTGGACGCTCGAGATTCCGTTGTCAGGGTCAGGACGGATCAACAAGATTAATGATTACTATCTATCTATCTATGTACTGTACAGTACCTACTGAACGGTCGAGGTAGCGGGGCCTCATAATGGTCGTGGGTTCGGCGGCGTCGAGGGCAGGACGGCGACGACGGTCGCTGTGACTGCAATTTACGCGGTACACGCCAGCCATGCCATCCCTCCATGAATGATGCATCATGATCCAGGCAGCCATGGGGATCTGCCCTACCATCCCATACCGTCCCATCCTATACATGCTAACCCCAAACATTCTCCGCTCGCTCCGTCCTCGTTCGCCCGTTCGTTTACTGTCGTCTTAGCATTTTAGCCCCCTCGAAGGGAGAGGCACAGCGAGGCACTGGTTCCAAAAACCGAATGTGCTCCAAATGATGATGATGATGATGATGCGAGAAGCGAACGAACCATCAGTAACTCGATGGATGGATGGATGGATGCATACATTACTACAAGTTAGAAGACGGACGAGTACTGGCACGATTCGCTAGGCCGAGTGCTATTTACGGAGATATGGCAAGACGAAAGAAATGGGGAGAATTGACGCTGCCCCGCCGCCAGCCATTCGTGGACGGAACGTGCGGAACAGGGAGAGAGGGAACGAAGTGCGATGGGGTGCGGTGCGGTGCAGTACCTAGGTGTAGGTCTAAGGGTATAGAGAGTAGTGGGTGGGCTAATGCGGTTACTGTGCCGAGACGAGGACAAGAGAGGCTTCGCGTGGGTGTGCGTGGTGGGAGGTGGTGTGGTGATGGTGGTAGTGGTAGCAGTGGAGGATGATGATGATTCCAAGGGGACCGGAAAAGGTACAGCTACCGCAACAGCAACAGCTACAGCTCTACTAGAGGCTACAGATGCAAGTGTGGGTTGCCAGTGGGTTGACCGCCTCCGCCGCAATGGGGGTGCGCAAGCGTCGCGCAATACAGGGCTTTGGGGTAACGCGGCGGTTTGTGACGCAGGCCCGCAGCTTTGTATTTTGGGCCCACTAGTGCAGCCTTACCGCACTTGAAGGAGGAGTCTGCTGGGAACGAGGGGACAGTCGCTGGGAGAGATGGCGGTGGCCGGGGGGGCAGCAGCAGCTGTCGGGGCAGGGATGACGCCGCGCTAGCCCGCCCTAAGGTAGCCTAGGGGCGAGGAACGGCAGGGGCCTGTGGGCAGTGGCAGCCTTCGCCCTATGGCCGGCCGTAGCGGGTGCCTCGATGCGCCCAAACTCCGGTCTGCAGAGCAGCAGAAAACAGCCAGCGCTCCTGCCACCGCCAGGGTTACGGGGCCTCAACGCACAGCTCGACCTCTGCTCTGGTGGACGCAGCAGGGGGGGCTATGGCTATGGCAAGGGTTCGAGTAGACCGCACGGTAGGGTGGGATACGGTAGGGTAGGCTAGGCTAAGGTAGGGGAGCGGATGCTATGGCGATGGATATGGCCTACGCTGGTAGCCAAGTGCGCTGCTGGCCATGGCATGGGGTGGGTGGACGACGTTTAAGCCCATAGTCTATTTACGCACATGCTCTCTCTCGCACATGCTGGATCAACCCTCTGGCTAACGACACTCTACACTCTGGGGCGCCTTTCTATATCAGGACCCCATCCCTCGTCCCTTTCCGCAACAAGATATATATCCATCCTCAGCCCGTCCAACATCCTTCCCCTCCTTCCTCATCTTCAACCTCAACCTCAGCCTCCACCTCCCCCTCCATTCCATACCACTATATCCTCTTGTCCTTGTTCCCATCAATCACACACACCACCACCACCACCACCACCACCACCATGAACAGACACGCCGCCTACCACTACGCGGCTGCTCCCGCTGCTCCTGCTCCCACACGATACAGCGGTACCTCGAGTGCATTCTCCGCCTCAGCCAACCCCAATGAAGACTGGACCAAGATCTCGGATCTCGCCGAGCGTCGTCGAATCCAAAACCGTATTGCTCAACGCAACTACCGTACGAATCCCTTCTCTTATTCCTCATATATGGTTCCCAATTGCTAACGCCCCCACCAGGCAAGAAGCTCAAGAAGAGGCTCGAAGACTTGGAGCGTCGTGCCGCCAGCAGCTCAGCCTCGCCCGAGCCCAAGCCTGCCCAGTTGGCTGCTTCCCAACGATCTCCCCGTCAAGTCTTCCCACCTTCGCCTGCCTCCTCCGAGTCGGATTTCCGCAGGACCCCGGAAGCTCCCAGCCATTACGTGCAGGAAGAGCATGGCATGTTTGCTCGCCAGTACACGGATCGTCAGCTCTCCACCTCCCCACCGCCCTTCTCCTACTCCACCTATCCAGCTCCCGAGACGGCGTCGTACCCAGTACCGTACACGACCACCGCCACCCCCTACCACACGGTTCCCACCTCCATTTCGCCCGAGATGACCACCTATGGCAGCTACCTCCCGCCCATCTCCGCTCCTTACCCCACCACTCTTCCTAGCCTCTCTCACCCGGTGAAGAGCGAATACTACCCCGAAGACGAAATAGCCACCCACCCCTTCGCTTCTGGCTACCAGCTCATGGGTGGCATGGAGATCCCACCTCCTCACTCGTACTCTGAAAGCGATGCTCATGTAAAGCCTCCTCCCCGAAAACCCTATAATTACCCACATTGAAATTTCCAACTCTTCGTTGCGCCGCGTTTTCGACAAGCCACTCGCTGACAGTCTCGTGGCAGACATCACCACTTCTCGACTCCTTCGTGCCATCACATTGTGTGTCGTCTCCGGAGATGGCGTACCCAGCCACCCCAGACTCGATGCCACGCACACCTCCCCTCGAACTGGTGCAGCTTGCATGAGCATCCCTTTCCCCCTCTCAGTATACGGCCGTCACGGTTGTCTGAGGCTTTTGGTTCGCTTTGATTGCCTCGGCTGTCATGTGCTTTCAATTTTCTTCTTGTTTTGTAAATTATTTTGGCTTCCTTCGGGGAGGTTTGGTTCTTCTCGCATTTTCAGCGCATACTCACGAGGATATGGATGGATGGAGGAAGGACTCTCACTTGGTCTCGAATATGACCATACTGGATATTGGGCGTTCTCAGCTAGCATTTTGGGTTTTATGTTTGCGAAAGACTGGGACAGGATAGACTCCCAGCATAGCAGGCTTCACTGCCTGCGGCCGGCATCTCACCAGCGCCAGTGCGGCTTGGTTGATGATTTCCAATGAATATTATTATCACTATTTTGACTGTCCCACAAACATATGGCGCAACTCGGTAACTGTAGTGGTGTTTTTGCAGAACGGTTGGGGACGGCTTGCACCGTTGTAGTGCTCACGCATGACGTGCGATGCTTAACTAATAAGTAGTGTCTGGAATGGTCGCGTCTGCCCTGCCAAGCTCCAGGAACGCGTTTGGTGTTCCTTCTCATCATCCAACGTAAGCTACCAGTCCATAATTTTCTACCTTGAACAAATCTTCTTCTACAACCTGCGCAGCACATGGCTCCTATATCCAAGCAATCCAGAGTCAAAAAAGCACGGCAATTCCTTTCCCACGGCGCAGTCTTCCGCGAAGATTCGGACGATGAACTTGGCTACGAAGATCATCCTTGGGAGTGGATCTACGAAGATGCAGACCACTCATCGTCAGCTCAAGGCACGCCGTCCAAGAAGAGAAAAGCAGCGCCTGCTTCGGACAACAAGCGCATAGTCGGGGCGCGCATGGGGACCTTTGTGTGCAAGCAGGGCGACACCGTGTTGTTAAAAGCCGAAGGCAATCAAGCATGGGTCGGTCTCATATGCGAGCTGTTCGACGATGAAGAGAGCGGCGAGAAGATGGCAAAGTTCATGTGGTTTCTTTCAGAAAAGGAGATTCAAAACAAGAGCACTAAACGGACTGATTTCCTACCGGTAAGTCGCTCCTCTCAGACACAGTCTGGAGCTGCAATTGACCACAAATAGAACGAGCTATACATATCCCCAGCCTACGACAACAATGAGCTCACTACTATCAACGGTACCGCGAAAATCCTCTCATACGACGAATTCCAGCGGTTATATCCAGGCGGACAGGTCAAGAAAACATCAAAGGATTTCGGCAAGGTCTTTGTGTGTAGGAGGGGTTGCAATGCACGCACGACGTCGTACACACCGGAGTTCAAGTGGGAAGATGTATACAGTGGCATAGACGATCTCGGAGCGCTGATGGAATTGGTGGAGACTCAAACCAAAGCAACCCGCAAACGTGGTAGGCCACGTAAACAGGCAGAAGAAGATTTCATTGTGCCCGATTCAGACGACGATGGCGTGCCAAAGACACCGAGAAAACGTCGTAAAATGGGCGATGCTACTACACCGACTTCGAAGAAAAGTCCAGGCACACGCAAATTCCTGACTCCAACGCACAAACGTATTGTGATCAAAAAGGCTCTTGAATTTACCCCGCTCGGCACTCGTGTCTTGCCGCCCTCTGCCATCTCATCACCGTTCCAAATCGCCCGCAACCAGCTCCATGTCTCATCCGTCCCTGCTGCACTGCCTTGCCGGGAGGAAGAGTTCTCTACTGTATACAGCCACCTGGAAGCAGCCATCACAGATGGATCTGGCTCCTGCATTTATATCTCCGGCACGCCTGGGACAGGGAAAACGGCCACCGTACGAGAAGTTGTCGCCCAACTGCACGCCTCGGTGCAAGCCGAAGAGTTGGATGATTTCATATTCATGGAAATCAATGGTATGAAGGTCACCGATCCTCACCAATCCTATTCCCTGCTTTGGGAAGCCTTACGGGGAGATCGTGTTAGCCCATCCCACGCATTGGAGCTTCTCGAGCGCGAATTTTCCACGCCCAGCCCAAGGCGCGTACCTTGCGTTGTCTTAATGGATGAATTGGATCAGCTTGTCACCAAAAATCAATCGGTAATGTACAATTTCTTCAATTGGCCAGGGCTACGACACAGTAGGCTGATCGTGCTGGCCGTTGCAAATACCATGGATTTGCCGGAGCGGACGTTGAGCAATAAAATCAGTAGTCGTCTTGGTAAGTACGAATAGCCCCAGAAAAAAACTGGCTTCGTGGTCCCCAGCGTACCCAAGGAATATGCACGTGTCCAGGGGTCACCAACGATGCATATCTAATCCTTCGGGTACCTCGGGTGCTGCTTGAACAAAGGCTAATTGACTTGCGCCTAGGCCTGACGCGTATCACTTTCCCGGGGTACACACATGACCAACTGATGTCGATTATACAATCCCGACTAGAGGGAGTGCCTGGAAATGTTGTCCACCCCGACGCCGTCCAGTTCGCTGCCCGAAAAGTCGCTGCTGTTAGCGGCGACGCCCGGCGCGCTCTCGATATATGTAGGCGCGCTGTGGAAATCGCAGAAACAGAGGCTATCGCGCGAGAAGCCGCAGACGAGCAGGATCAGCCCCCAACGCCCAGTCGAAGCGGTCGGAACAAGGGCCAGACAAGCGGTCCATCTGCCAATAGCACCGGTGAGTCGGCAAGTATATTACAAAAACGTGTAGGACCCAGCGGTAGGAAGGGCGTGGTCACAATCGCGACGATCAAACAAGCCATTAATGAAGCCACGAGCAGCCCCCTGCAGCATGCTCTACGGACCCTACCGTTGGCCTCCAAGGTCTTTCTGGCAGCTCTCTTGGCACGTATACGCCGCACAGGCATTGGTGAAGCCGTTCTCGGGGATGTTGTAGATGAGATGAAGAGATTGGGCTTGATGAGCCAGCTGCAGCCAGTGCATGACCATCTTCTCACGACAAACCAGAGGGACACGGAGGAGCTGAACCATACGAGTGGTACAGGCCGTGTAGCACCAGATACAACACCGCTGAAATCTAGAGATGGCCTAGCAAAGCAAGGCGACATCAAGGCAGCAAGGCCGAATGGAGTGGCGTCTGCTGCAGCAGAGCTTGCACAGGCAGGCATCATCGGCATGGAAGCTCGACATGGGGAACGTGTGGGACGCATACGACTAGGCGTTACGGAAGAAGAGGTGCGGCTCGCGTTGGGCGACGACGTGGAGGTCAAAGGGCTAGGTTTTTCGACGTGACGTGCGCGCCTGCATGAAGAATCAAGATGAAAGCAAATCTACGGCTCCTCGACGAGTGACGCCAAACATGCAAGGTCTCTACGGAAAGGTATAGTTCCAGGGTGATAGATGTCGCACTGGACTTGACAGCACGGCTTCTGGGCCTGCCTCATGATAGCAGTGTGGTGTACAAGCCAATCGCTGCGATCTGCGCGACACGATGCGTAACCAACGACAACGAAGAAACTCGCATTTTCTCCGTAAAAGAAAATCAAAACACGAGGTGGAGAATGTGCAGCGGTTGGGCGCTAGCGTACACCATGCCCGCGTTCTGGAAAAAACCACAAGGTCGGTGTGATTAGGAGGTTTGGGCTGGGTTGGGTGCAGGGTGGGATGAGCGGAGGGAGGGGAAACAACACGAGGAAGCCACCCACGTGGACGGGTCCCTCCTGTCTTCACCTGCCCGTTCCAGACAAGCCAGAGTACATGTACTCCAATGTTCAACAGCGCCAGAGGACGACGACCTCTAGACAAGTGAATGCATGAATCAATCAATCACCGCCATCTTTTCGTCGCCGAATTACTGGCCTTGTGCGTGTCTGGTTGGTTGCCTGGTTCCGTGGGCTGCTTTGGATGGATGAGGCTTCATGCATGCATGCAGCATGTCATTCGTCTTTGGCTCGCAACCCTCGTACATATCTATGTATGTATGTACCTAACACTTGTACGTACGTACGTATGCGCCCTGGGTGTGTTTGATGAAGGAAGGAAGGAATGCACTGTTACTATTGATACCCCAACAATTTATTACTCGGCCGCCGGTCAATCCAAAACACATACCTTTGTTTCCCCTCCTCCGTCGCCTGTGTCAACATTCGTAAACGTGTGGGCTGGAGCTGGAGTCGTGATGCATTACACATCCATCCAGAGATATCTGCGCACCCCCGTATCTGATATGTACCTACATACCTTTGACACCCACGCAACCACCACGCCTTCTTTCCTCGCATTTTCCCTCTATTTATTCTTCCTTGCTTTCCACATTTAATTTTCCTCATTCGGTCCGCGTCGTTTTCCTAGACCGGTATTCATATCCCCCCTCCTTCCTTCTTCCCCGCTTTCTTGCATCTTCCAATTTCAATGATTGGACTTCAGATCGTTTGCCTTGCCTTTCCCTCCTGCGCCGAATGCGAACGCAGCAGCCTTGCGGTTCGCGGTTCGCGGTTACGTTTGCGTTTGTTTGTTTGCCTAGTTGCACGTACGTACACACGCAACGCATACCTACGGCATAACTCCCCCTTCCCTATAAAAAAAAGTAGATATACACATGACACTTCGTGAACCCCATGCCGTATCCGGCCAGCCAGTCGGTTCTTAACACTACACACCTATCCCTACCTCTCTATCCCTCTCTCTCTCCATGTGTGTGTACATGCCTGTGTCTGCCTCCTCGGCCTCGCCGACCGTCCCTTTTCTCCTGTTTCTTTTGCATCCTTGCATTACATTACATGCAGCAGTGCGATCGCGCATTCATCCTCGTATCGGAATGTTTTTTTTCTTCTTCTTCTTCGCTTCGTCAACTTCGTTTTCGTATTCGTATTGAGCAGTGTATGAAGGTGTGGTGGGGTGGTGTCGGTCGGAGGGAAGGAGGTCGCAGTCTAGGTCTCTCTCTCGCTTTTTTTTTTTTGGTTCCTGGGTTTGAAGAGGGGGAGGGGGTGAGGCTGAGAGGGGAAGGGAAGGGAGGGGAGGGGAAGAAGGATGTGGGATGTGGGATGTGGGATATGGGATGTGGGAAGGTTTGGATTGGTTTGGATTGGATTGGGTGGTGAGGGGGTGCGGCGGCGGTGATGGCGATGACATAGTGGAAGGAGAGTAGTTAGTGGAGGGGACGGTTATTTTTAGGAAATTCTAGATATGTTTGGGAGGTAAGTATCAATAATGTGTGAATACATTGATGTGTAAAAGGGAACCCGAGAGAGAGGGAGGCGCCACAGTGTGGTGGTGGGGTTTCTTGGTTGCGTGTTTTCTTCTCTTGTTTATTTATATCGTTTTTCAAGGTGAGATGAGAGTCGACTCTGCACCTTTTTCCTTACACATGCGGTGTAGAATGTAGTTAGTTCGTGTGCGGCTTGCGTGATGGATAATTTGTGGGATGTTGAGGTAATTTTTTTGCCATTGAAATCTGCCCTGCAGTGTCTTTTTTGACGCTATAATGTTGCTCGAAGCGCAATGGGCAGTGTTCGAATGGTTAATGGTTTTCTATATTTAGGATTTGGATTAGTCGATCGTGCGAACGAGATGGTATGTATGAGGAAAACAGAGGTGACTAGTTGACTCGGCACTTTTTGTAGCGTTCGTTTTTTCTCGATGTGATATTACAGTTTACCGGTTCGTTTGTTTGTTGTGCTGGTGGTAGGTTATCTGTAAAATTCGGTCCACCGGTGGGTCACATTGATACTATTTGATATGTCCATTTGATAGAATGTATATACATAGTCAGATAGTCGTTTTCCCGAGTTTTTTTGGTACATCGCGAGACTGTGTGCATAGATAAGTGACTTGTGGTTAATACTAGTTGAGCGATACATAGGTAGGATAATAGGCACTCGCTTTGGTGAAAGGACCATTTGCATCTAGTGTTGTTGTTGTTGTTGTTCTTTCCGTCTCTTCCGTTCTTCTCCTTTCCACTTGTATGAGGACAAGGAAACTCGTGTTCGTCTGTGATTATGATCGGAGATGGAAGAACGAAGTCCGTATCAAATATACAAGAGTGGAGGGAGGTGAGGAGGGGAGGGGATGAATGTACGTAAGGACTACTCTGGTTACCTAGGACTACGAAAGTGAGTCTCATACGACGCCCTTGACTTTCCTTTTTAGGAGTTCTTTTTTTTTGTATCAAGGGTGGTCGGCCTTTTTAGTTTCTTAGTTTTAGATCTTTGTTTTTATTAAGGTAGAACCCCTACCAGTTGTTTAAACTAAAAATATTGTACGCAAACCTTTAGAGCGTAGAGAAGAAATGCAAAGAAAGCTCGGAGGGGAAGGGTCCAGGACGTGGATTATTTGAATACCATGTGTGCATACGTAGAACATGGTGAGCAGGATTGAGTCAAAAGAGGAACATTTGTTTATCAATTGCTGTGGAATTTTTGGAATCAATGATTCAAATAGGACATGAGAGTATAATGATTGTGCCTTGGTAATCTACGGATACTGTAACTGCCCAAACACCCGTCAGTCAAATGATCATGCTACATCTCAGACGTGAACTTCAAATAAGTTTGGCTCCTCTCAGAACCTCCTCGGTAACATTCCAAAGATTTTTCGCCTCCTTCTCATCGCTATAATAGCCTTTAACCTCGTGAATCACGCCGAACGGCATGATGTAGTGACCCTTGTGCTTCTCGTCCACCTCCTCACTAACCGCGCACCACACAGGAGTCAAGGCGCCCTCAGAAGCTGGAATACCGCGGTTGTAAGCCTCCGTGTCTTTGCCATTTACCCCTGCCGACCCTGGGGTTTGCACCTCTCCTGGGTGTGGGGCTGTCACGACAATTGGTACATCATCTGCATCAAGACGACGCTGCAATTCCTGGGTAAATAGTATGTTTGCGAATTTGCTGAACCCGTACCGCATGAAGTTCTGGAATGGATTCTTCTCGGGACCGCCAAAGTCGTTGTTCCAGTCGGCGAGGGTAGCAAATGTTGCAGGCGGGGATACGAGGGTGTGAGCAGTGCTGGACACATTGACAATACGAACTGTGTTCTTCGGCGACGTCGATGCCGTTTTGGAGAGGAGAGGGAGAAGGGTGACGGTGAGGAGGAAATGGGCGACGTGGTTCACAGAGAAGTCAGCGTTGACGCCAAACTCGTTGATGTCGAGTCCCTCGGTCAAGATGCCACCATTGTTGATGAGGAAATCGAGTCTGTCTTCCTCCTTGAGAAATTGCTCTGCGCGTTGCTTGACTTGGCTCCAGTTGCCTAGATCGGCGACGAAGGGAACTAATTTGGTGGGATCCAGGGAAGGGGATGCGGAAAGTATGGCGTTGATGCCTTGCTGGACTCTCTCCAAGGAACGCCCTCCGACATAGACTTTGGCGCCGAGGAGGGCAAGACGGTAGACAATCTGACCTCCTATCGAATTCAAATTGTTACCTCCCGTGACGATGCCTACTTTGCCGGAGAGGTTTGGTAGGTTTGTTGGGCTCCAGTCGAGGGGGCGAGGGTAATGGTTCCATTCTGCCATTTTAAAGATTGGTCGGTGCTAGTTAATATAGTATCAAAGTATTGATTGGTAAATGAAGATGTCTGATATTTGGTGTTTCTTTGCGTGGGTACATCCCTTTTTATATCATTTGTTTCCATATGTGCAGTTTCGCGTTTTTTGACCCCCAATGAGAGGATTAATAATTCGACTCAAGACACCCCGCTGAACAGCGTCATAACCCTTCCGGCGCAGTCAATCATGTACTTCTTGTTTTGGCAGTGCAATTGTCAACGCAAGGGACCCACATTTCCAGTTAGGATTGGCGTGTCATCATTTGCATCTCAAGGTCGAGCCATAACAGTTTTCTTAAACCATACTATGATTGGAAATCTGACGAACGAGGAGGACTGGGACACTGTGCGCCGAAGTATGTTAGCTTGGAGCAGTTGACATTGATAGGTCCCAAACTGGATTTATTGTCGCTGTCCGAGCTCCTCCGAAAGCCATAATATACACGAATGAGTGCACAGAAATTTAAGTTCAGAGGTACATATCTCTGCATTTCTTTAGGCTTGGAGATGTATGGGTAGGACAAGTGAGATTCTCGATAACCTAAAGGAAGCAACGTCAATGATGGTCTAATATGCGTCCATCGCCGGTATTGCGAATGCCGGAAATATGTATGTACGGAGGGGGCCATACGTCGGGTCGTTGCGTATCGGGAGATTAGTGTACTCACTTATAATTGACTAATTGTATCAAACAGAGGAGAAGGGTCTATATAGGTAACTCCTGATTTGTATAAAAACATAGTTCAGCTGAACCTCCCGAAATGTGGCGTCCCGACGTGCGACCCCACTGTACATGTAACCACCTCCAGTCTGGTAACTTGAAGCTGGAGGAACTAGTCTGCAATGGAATATATTTAAAAGGTTGCTTTCTTTTTGTATGTAAGCGGGAGCAGGTCAGCTGACAACGGAGAGAACCTTGGAAGGGTTATAGAAGGCTTGCTTGAACAGGATAAGGACTGATAACGTAGATGGCGTTGTGGGGCCTCTGGCTCCGGAGACTGATGAATGAGTGCGGGACAAAGGTTCCAATTGTCCAGCATCGTAGCTTATACATATAAATTGGATCAGAAATGAAAGAAAGAAAGAAAGAAATAAGAATTGAATCATACATGGCCATGTAGGTCCATATACGGAGAGCAAAGAGAAGAAAGGAATCGACAACTATTGTTGTTCACTTTATCAAAGGTGGCACGGAGGCAAGTGTCGCAGAACCTAAAAAGGGTCCGAGAGGCCAATCAGAGGGTCTTATGGAGACAGGGTGGGCGGTAAGGGGAGGCAAAAAAAGATACTGCGGGGCAGTACAATTGCCGATGGTCGAAACGTATGAAAAGCTCGTCTCCGTTGCTTCACCCTTCCTTTCTCCTTCACTCCCCTCCCCCCTCTCAAGTCCTTTTTTCATTTTCCTCTTTTCACCCTTCTTCACACCTTTCTATATACTCCTCAAATCTACATCTCATCATGTCTGCCCCCGCACACAAGCACAAGGTCGCCGACATCTCGCTGGCCGCTTTCGGTCGTCGCGAGATCGAGCTTGCCGAGAATGAGATGCCCGGCCTCATGGCCACGCGTCAGAAGTACGCACAGGAGCAGCCATTGAAGGGTGCCCGTATTGCTGGTTGCTTGCACATGAGTGAGTACAGGCTTCCTCAGTAGACCTAATCAGTCGCTAACTCCACTTAGCCATCCAGACTGCCGTGCTTATCGAGACCCTCAAGGCTCTCGGTGCTGAGCTTACCTGGACCTCGTGCAACATCTTCTCCACCCAGGACCACGCCGCTGCTGCTATCGCCGCTTCTGGTGTACCCGTCTTTGCCTGGAAGGGTGAGACCGAGGAGGAGTACAACTGGTGCTTGGAGCAGCAACTCACTGCCTTCAAGGATGGCAAGCACCTCAACTTGATCCTCGACGACGGTGGTGATCTTACTGCTCTCGTCCACAAGAAATACCCCGAGATGCTCAAGGACTGCTACGGTGTCTCCGAGGAGACCACCACCGGTGTCCACCACCTCTACCGCATGCTCAAGAACAAGGAGCACGGCCTCCTCGTCCCTGCCATCAACGTCAACGACTCCGTCACCAAGTCCAAGTTCGACAACTTGTACGGCTGCCGTGAGTCCCTCGTTGACGGTATCAAGCGTGCTACCGATGTCATGATTGCCGGCAAGGTCGCTGTCGTTGCCGGTTTCGGTGATGTCGGCAAGGGTTGCGCTCAGGCTCTCCACAGCATGGGTGCCCGTGTCATTGTCACCGAGATTGATCCCATCAACGCTCTCCAGGCCGCCGTTTCTGGCTACCAGGTCACAACCATGGAGGAGGCTGCTCCCCAAGGTCAGATCTTCGTCACCACCACTGGTTGCCGTGACATCCTTACTGGTGCCCACTTCGAGGTTATGCCCAACGATGCCATCGTCTGCAACATCGGTCACTTCGACATTGAAATCGATGTTGCCTGGCTCAAGGCCAACGCCAAGTCGGTGCAGAACATCAAGCCCCAGGTCGACCGCTTCCTCATGAAGAACGGCCGTCACATCATCCTTCTCGCTGAGGGTCGTCTCGTCAACTTGGGTTGTGCTACTGGCCACTCTTCCTTCGTCATGTCCTGCTCTTTCACCAACCAAGTCCTTGCCCAGATCATGTTGTACAAGGCCGGTGATGAGGAGTTTGGCAACAAGTACATCGAGTTCGGCAAGACCGGCAAGCTCGACATTGGCGTCTACGTGCTTCCCAAGATCCTTGATGAGCAGGTCGCTCTTCTCCACCTTGACCACGTCAACGCCAAGCTCTCCAAGCTCAGCGATGTCCAAGCCGAGTACCTCGGTCTCCCCAAGGAGGGTCCTTTCAAGAGCGACATCTACCGTTACTAGATTTCCTTTGCATTTGTTCTGTATATTTTGAAAGATTCAACACGACGTCATGAATTGGGGAGATGATACCCTTTCGAAAAAGTTCTTGTCTTCAACGGCATAGCATAGGGGCGGGTTGGGATATCACTGGAACATGGCGTTATGATTTTTGATGCATCATCACTACCTTTGACCCTTCAACCATGGTCAAAGGTACAGTGATGTCTATACCTGTACGAGTTCGGTCTAAGAGGGAAGGGAGCTCGATAAAAAGAGGAAAGACGGATGGATGATCCGTCTAGGCAAGCAGGCTCTTACTCGCCTGCGCAGTGCTAGATTCCCGTTGGCATATCCGATGGGATCATTAATCAAGAATCATTCGGGTTTCCACACCCGCTTGTTCATGCCTTCGCACTTTCTTTGCTCTGCCTGTGACTAACCACTAACTTTGCCTTTCGTTTCACTCGTGAATAGGAAAATCATACAAGGCCATGCATACTACATATACGATGCCTTGTGTACAATTCCGTATACCGATAATGAAAAACAGGCCCCTAACGTGTACACTGCGTACATACCCGTCAGTCCTACATATACAAGAAACACTAATCGCGTCCCACAACAACCCACCTCGTACGTCTGTCTCCCTCATTTCTCAAACAAGGCACGACCGCAACGCAAGTTCCCCCGTGGATCCGGATTGAAACGTTGGCAGCAGAGTTCTGACAGTAGCCGACGGAGCACATATTCGCACTTTCGCGGGTGTTGCTATGGTGACAATGGGGTTGGGGATGGCACGTTAGAGGTGGGGGGGAGGCGAGGTGATCGGTGTGAGGTGGTATCTGTCACAGACGGATCGAGGGATGAAATGATGAATCGTGTCATGAACACCTCCCGTAGGTACATATATGTAGTTCGTATATGCACGTATGCATGTTATGGGTGTATATCTCTGCACCATCATGTCTTTCTCTCTTTGACCGGCTACTCAGTCACTGTGGTGGTTTTGGATCCAGAGTCGAGCATCACAAGCACAAGTGCAACCAATCAACCACGGAACCCTGGTCCTCATTAAAGCTAAAGAGAAAAAAAGCCGACCAACACAAAAAAAAGTGTGCGTACTATCAATTATGTACTTAAAACAGCTCAGCTACGTTACCTAAAACACACACCAACCGCCATCAGTTTCTCTCGCCCAAGAAGCATACCAAAGCGAGATAGAGACAAGGGCGAACAGGAAGAAGTAAAAAAAAAACAGCCACAAGAGAGGATGAGAAAGAACGATGCCCGCTGTAGTGCTCGCTAGATATGAGACATCTACCCCGTTTGGTCCTCCTGCGTGCGTTGGATAGCAAAGGGGAGTGGGAAAAGGAAGGGAGGTATCAAGTGTGGGGGCAAGCTTGTGGAATGGACAAGACGAGAAGAAGAGAGAAAAGGAGATGGATAATGGCTCGCTAATCCGGAAGAGACGAAGGGGAAGAAGAGACCAAATGACTTTCGACAAGCTCTGCTTTTTTTTCAACGCGCCAAAGGGGTGAAAAGATGCCAATTAACCGGACGGGCTGTGAACGTGTCTGTGTGCGCGTGCACATAGGGAGGACATAGCTGGAAAGATTTTTCTTCTTGCGTTTGGTCGCAGTTCTTTGGCTAACGCAATCCAATGACACTCTGATTGTATCCATTAGTAAGTGTGATCTTTAGGTTGTTTGGGGGTGAAACCATACCATTTCGAGCGTCCAGACCCTACGGATCCATACTTTCAACTTGCCTTCCACCCCACGAACGTTTTCAAGCTCGACGCCTTCCCACCAGCATCGACGAGCCGGTTTCCGCCAAAATAGAAGCAACTTCTGAGCCATACCGAAAGCGTTGCTGTTGGCAAGGTCATTGCCCTTGATATCGGTCCTTAGACGAGCTAGCGCGATACTGCAGATGACGGCCTTGTTTGGCTCACCAGCACGGTGGCCCCATCGGTCCTCGTGATTAAAGCCACTGTATCGACACTGATTAGCACGGAATCGGTCGCAACTAGGGACTTCAATACTCACCCAGCGGTCAACATTTCGATGAGATGCTGCTCGGTAGTTCCAGGCTCCTCGCTTTTGCGTAGACCAGAGAACATACCGTCCTGCTTTAGCAAAGCCTCACCGGCGGCTCGCTTGACTTCGATCATTTCAGGCTGGGAAATATCGCGATGGGGCGGGATGACATAGAAGTCGAGATCCTCGCGAAGGACGATGATCCCGGCCCGATCTTGAAGCATGTCCCGCGCAGAGCCGTGCATGGGCTCGATGGCATGAGCTTCTGCAGACTGTTCTGGAGTAGCGGTTGGGGAAGGGGGCGAAGCGGGAATCGTTTGTGCCACATTTCGAAAGAATTCGAGCATGTATTGGAGAGAATGAGGATCGTACTGAGAGAAATAGATATTGTCAGATAAATATAATGCGGGATTGGAAAGGTGGTACATGATCATGTGAAAAGAGTTGGAGCGAGTGTTAGGAGGTGAAGAAAAATCGGGAGCACCAACATCGACTGGATATACATCACCGTCATGGTATGAGCTCATGTGGCCATCGGGGAGTAGACCATTGGGAAACAGAGAAAGAAGAACAAACTCTGGAAGAGTTAGAAGCTCATCGCGAGAGAGCGTGAACCGGGAACCTCTGACGTTGTCAGTAAAAATGAAGTATGCCCAGAACAGTAAACAGACCTCAGTTCTAGTGTGAGATTCTCATCAGATCCTCCCCCAAGCGTGTTTATCGGCGGACCACCGCTGTGTTGTGAGACCTGGGTGATAATGCTCGCGGGACCTCCTGCAGATGCCATGACGTATGTAAACGACTCGAGAGGACTATAACCTTCACTGTATGGTGGCGGAGGTTCTCCGTCGTCAATGTCCTTGCTGCTAGAACCGTCTTTGGTGTCGCGAGGAAGAGCGGCTTTAGTCTCGGCGGCAGCGGCAGAAGATGAAGGCTCGTCGAAGAGGGGTGCGGGCGAGAACGCAGGTGGAGATTCCTGTTCTTCGGTGTCGCAGTCCTTGTGTTGGCCCTCGTTGTCCTCGGTGGGAGGAAAATATAGGGATGAGAAAGGAGGAGGATAGGGAGACTCGACGGCAGTGGTTGGTACTCCTGTGTCGCTCGCGTGTGCAGCGGCGCTGTAGGGTGGACGTTGATCGCAGCTCTCGTCGTTTCGGGGCGGCAAATGAGTGACTACGGACAAGCCGTCTGTATTTGGAGCCTGCGTTTGAGACAAGGTGCCGGTTGTTCTGCGAATATAGAATATGGGATAGTGGGCACTGGGCTTCCAAGGGGCGTCGAGTCGCTCTCCCGCTTCGACAGTGGCACGCGCAGTATATTCACGGAAAGCTCAGAAGCATTGGGGTTGGCAGTTCGCAGTAGGAAGTGCTGAGGGCGCGGATACGGTGATGGTTGAGCGTAAGGGCTATTGTTTGTCCATGTACATAGAGATGAGCGTGCAGGTGGGCCGCGTGAAGTCAGTCAAGCGTGCTAGACAAGGCAAGGATCCGCGGGTGACTATATTGAGCCTAGTGCGGCTGCCCACCTGCCATTCCTGTTTATTACTGAATTACCTAAGCAGTTTCTTGGATCTGTAACAACAAATTCCCGAGTCTACATATGTAGATAATTATCATATAACTGTACGTAGGTAACCAACATGCATACTTTGTTGGTCGATTATTATGAGTGTCACAGCATTCGGTTATGATGCGGATCCCGTACTTGCGGTCCTCGTACACAGAGCCAATTGCCCAGAACATATCACGCTACTGACTAACAATGATTTTTGCGTTACATACAACACGTACGCTTTTGATTTTTTTTATTGTCTTAGACTACTACTTCGCATGCTTTTGCACTACCACGCCAGACTCATTTGCCTGTGCAGTGATCCTGCGCTTGTAGTCCTTGACCGTGCCATCAAAGTGTTCGATCGTGCCGTTGTCGCAGACCCACAGGCTGGTGCACACGTTTTGCAGCATGGTGACATCGTGACTAACCATGAGAATGCCTCCTTCAAAGTTGCGAAGCGCGTCCGAAAGTGCATCCATGGCCTCGATATCCAAGTGATTCGACGGTTCGTCGAGCACAAGAATGTGTGGGTTCTGCGATGACAGACATGCAAATGCAACACGAGATTTTTGACCTCCGGAAAGGAGCGCCATCTTCTGCAGACCCGTCATACCCGTGATGCCGAACGCACCAAGGTGACGACGGTACTCTTCATCTGTCTTGCCGGGGAATTTTTTGGACATGAAACCAACAGCGCTGTCGTTGAGGTCTAAGCCGTCCACGTGGTGCTGGGCGAAGAAGCCAACCCTCAGCCGTGGATTCTGTGAGATCAAACCAGACGTGGGTGATAGGGCGCCGATGAGAAGTTTCAATGCTGTCGTCTTACCTGCACCGTTAGGTCCGACGATGCCGATTCGGGAGTCGAGCTGGACGTCCAGGTCAACGTTCCTCAGTAATATGTTATCAGGGTTGTAGCCGAAAGTAACTCCGCTCATCTGGATGATAGGTGGTGACAACTTCTCCACTTCGGGGAACTTGAAGTGGACGCTGTACTCGGCTTCTGGCGGTTGCAGTACGGGCATCTTCTCAAGCTTCTTGATCCTCGATTGTGCCTCAGAAGACTTGGCAGCATTGTACCTGAACTTGTCGATGAAAGCTGCGAATATGTAAGTCACACATTACTAGAGTACGCTTCTTGGATACGGACCTTGCAAGTGTGCGCGTTCGGCCATCTGCTTCTCGTACTCGCGCTTGGCCGTCTTGCGGCGCTCCTCTCTTGTAGCATAGAATGAATCTGGATGTGTTAGCTGTACTGTTCCTTTGAATATCGATTATGGAGTTACAAACCGAAGTTAGCACCCTTGTAGTAATCCAATCGCTCAGAGTGCTGGTGGATGATATCAGTTGCCACCTCATTCAGGAAAGCTCTGTCGTGAGAAACAACTAGGACGGTACTGGGATAATCCTGGAGATAGTTGGACAGGAAAGTAATGGAAGGAACATCCAACATGTTGGACGGTTCGTCTAGAAGAAGAAGATCTGGCTCGCAGAATAGAGCTCTTGCAAGCGCCAACCTCATTCGCCAACCACCAGAGAAGGTTTTGGTAGCAAATTGTTGCCGCTCTTTGGAGAATCCCAGACCAAACAGGATACTTGCTGCTCGAGATTCGGCCTTGTCTGATTCCATCTCGGACAGTTTAGCGTGTATATCACTGAGAGTAGTGTCGAGACCCTCGCGCTGTTTGTCAAGACCAGCAGCTTCTGCTGATGTGTCGGCTAGGGTTGCACGCTCAGCTTCAAGCGCAGCCAGTTCGGCGGTGATTTTCTACATGATGTTAGGTTGCTGAATGAGTGGAGAAGGAGCGAGACTTACATCCTGTTCTTTGAGCAGGTGTTTGCGCCAAACGTCGGCATCCAGCACGGCCTGAAGAGCCGGAGTATCATCACCGGTGATCTAATTATGTGAGCGGGATATTGTTTGACAGTGGCATTGAGAGCAAGCATACCTCCTGTTCCACGTGAAGAATGGAAATATGAGTTGGGATGTTGACTTCACGGCGACTGAGAGCTCTCAGAAGAGTAGATTTACCGATACCGTTCTGACCCACGAGACCATATCTCCGTCCATAGGCTAGAGTCAATGTACTATCTGAAAGAATTCGGGTTCCACTAATGGAAATATCAAAGCTATCCACCTTGATATCCTTGCTCTTGGAAGCGGAATCCGAGCCCATCATAAGCGGGTTGACCTGCATGTAGAACTCTTCGTAGCTCTGGGTCTCGGATGGCAAGTTGAGCAGCTTAGAGGCTTCATACTCGACGTTCTTGAACTCCTTGCGGTCTTGTTTGGCCTTGAGCTTTCGCTCGGCTTTTTCGAGTTTCTTACGGTCTACTCTTGATTCTACTTTGCGAGCATTGGCAGACTCGAGATCCACGCCGCCGCCGGCCAAGCCCAGGGTGGTGGACATGTGCGTCCTCGAGCCTACGTGGATTGCCTGGTCCAGCTTTCTGGCTGATGGAGCCATTTGGCGCTTCTCGCCGTCGGTGCCATTTGCAGCATTCAGGCGGGAGATGAACTTGTCAACAAGGTTTTGCACGGTGACTTCGTTCTGGGGGGATAAGTCGCCAGAAGCGGAGAGCAACAGGGCGGACACGGCAGCAGCAGCTTCCTCAAGCGGAGAGGGAGCATTGGGGTCCACGTCGGTGGTGAAGGAGTTGGCGGCGTGTGTCAAGTAGCCAATGGAGTACTCGGAAAGAATGGGATCGATGTCCGGGATCTGTGCTCTGATTTCAGCTTCCATGTTGCAAGGCGGCGGCGTCGGAGCAGAGCAGTCGTCGTATGGGCAGTCGCAAAGAGGGATGGAGTGATGTCGGTTAGGACTCAAATGAAGAATGTGGCGCTGGCGTGGCCCGTTGCGGCTAGTGCAGTCTGCGCGGCACAGCGAACCAGTGAGGCCTACCCAAGGATCTTTTGGTGGTGCTTCCAGCGTTGCAGGAAAATAGCTGGCCAGGCTGATATGGCCATGGGATTGGACACTCTCGGATCTGGAGGCGCGCGGATTCGAACGGAGGTTTCCTTATTTTCTCTCTTTTCCTTTGAAGAGGTGGATTTCGCAATCAGGGCCCGCCACGACTGCCTATCAAAAACCATGAACGGGCCTCTGAGAGCCCCACGGCATCTCGTACACGACGCTAGCAACACGTCTCTTTGCTGCTGTGGGCAAGGCGCGCGCGATGTTCCTCCAGGATGGCCCGGCTATCGGTTGCGTGCATCGAGATTCTGATGAGATGCATGCCGTGTCTCCGCGACCTTCGAACTGAAGTACCCAAGTGCGCAGGTTGCTGCACCGATGGGGAAATGGACAGATGGAAAAGCGACATCCGTCGTCATTACTCAGTTGCGGCGCAAACCCCACGAAGGCTTGGGCTTGTCTTGCCTTGCATTGTCGTGCAGTGCCCTGCCTTGCTTGCGCGCATGGCGTCTTGATTGCAACTACACTACCGCACGGCATCAAACCACGAAGCCCTTGCAACTGCAAGATGGGGGAGAATGGTCGCACACAATCCAAAACACACTTCACGCTACACGGCGCTACGCTTACTCCTTGGCCTGGCAGATGGGAAGGCATTGGCCAACCATTTCTACGTCTTTTTCCATTTCCCTTCTAGAATGATTACGGCCCTATTGGGGACAAATCTCTGGATTACTTCTGTCCTGTTGGCATCTAGGGAGCTATACACCATAGACGTGTATACCTGGCGTGGGGAATATGATTGACACCCGAGGACAGCTTCACACGGTAGCAGCCCCACTGGATCATCCCGTGCATTTAGGCCAAGGCTACTGTCATCTAGGTTGGTTCTTGAAATAGGATGGAGCTTGGGTGGAACTTGGGGGAAGAGGATTGCCGTCGTCTGAGGAGCCTCCATCGGGACATCCTGGCATCTATCACCATGCAGAATCACTAGAAAGGCATAGCATAACATGCAAAACCATTGCCGTACTTGCTTTCCTGTCTGATTTCCTGTTTTCTTGTTTGAGCTGAGCTGGTCGCCGTCTCCGAGGTCCAAGATGCGGATAAGGTTGACGAAGACAACAAGCCGAGGCGTGCCATTGGAGGCGGATACGGGGGCGGCGGAGTACCATCATGATGTATGTACATCTGTACAGATCCGTAAGTACCTGAAATGACGGATTGAGCCTGTCGTCTGTTGCACGGCACATGTTGAGATTATTGAATGGGCAGGGTGGTCAAGTGCAATTGAGAAACGGCCATGTAGGGGCCATGGTGACACAAGTAGGAATGCAATGGATCCATTCGGTGCCGTGATGATGGGCACAGTTGTCAGGGAGGCAGGCGAGTGAATGCGGAGTGATAGGGCAGCAGGAGGCAAAGCGAGGACGGGCTGAAGAAAACAATCTCCACTTCGCAGCTCAAGTGCGGTCGAGGGCAGGGGGGATCCTCGGGGCCCAGTGCTCACGAACATGTTTTGGCAGGGCGGTCGCGAATCACGGGCGATGGTTGCACGGAGCCGGCCTACAAAGGCGATGGGTGCGGTAAAAACGTCGTCAGAGCCGACTAATTTTGGGCGACACGCGGTGCACCATTCGCCTGCAGCTCGCCCGGGCGGCGGCGTCGTCGTTTTGCCTTTACCGTCTGGGATGGATTCATGGAGATAGGAAACAATAGGTAGGTAGGTAGGGTACTGCCCGTGGTCAGTGAGCGGTGACAGAGGACGGACAAGCTTTTAGATTCCCCATCCTGTGCTGTGACAAGCTAGTGCCGTACGGATTGGTGGCTATTATTTATTGATTGCGGTTGATATAATCTTGTTCGTCGTCGTCCTCCGAGAGGACATGGAATGATGGATGGATGATACACGGCTGCATGTCAGGCAGGCAGCCCACAGGGAGGCAGTCCATGATGGAGACATGCTCACCAAGTAAGTAAGTAATAAATGTATCAGGTTGAATCATATTGGTTGTTGGGGGGGCCCATCACCATCCAAGGTTGGTTTGTCGCTCCCAAAGGGTGGCCCAGGTTCCCCTGGCCCTTTACCAAAGGTTCGGCACATCTCGCTAAACGTTCATTCAGCGAGCGTCCTAGCGGCTCGAAGATCAATCGCTGCTCTCTGTTTGTCTTGTCGCCTGCCTGGCCTCTGCTTTGGCCGCTGTCCTCCTACATACTTGTAGTTTCATTCTACCTACCTACCTACTTCTCTCGCGCTGTGTTGCGCTGCTTGCTTCGTTGCTAACCAGCTGGCCCTGTCAACCCCCTCTCCTCTGCCCATCTCCTTTCCCTTTGCTTCTCCTTCTCCTTCTTCTCTGCATTGTTCTACCTTCCTTCGTCTCCTTTAGCTCTCTCTCCGTTGACAGGCTACGCGACCCACGACAACCGCCTCCTTACGCCAGCCCGCACACCTCCGCCCGCGCCCTCCAACTCTCCCTGCGAGATGCCATAATGCTCCTCGAGCCCTCTACAGTGCCCCGAGTGAGCCTATCTGGCGACCAGCTCTGTTGTTAGTCGAGAATGAAAACGGTTCCAACGGTACCCTCCCTCTCTCCTCGCCCTCGCTCCTGTGTTTTGTTTTTGCTTGTTTCGTCTTGTTTTGTTTTGTTTTGTTTTCCTTGCCCTTTGACTCCCTCCCATTCTTTCTTTTCCATTTCTGGCCCTGCATGCTGCCGTGCCTGGCTGTGACTAGCCCTTGCATCGCCATGGCCTGCGTGCGTTCGTCGACGTGTCGACGTGTGCGCCCTCGAACTTGCCCAAGCCAACTCAACACAACCCAGCCCAGCCCGTGCCCCCTCACACCACACTACCTCTCCCTTTTCACCCGCGCATTTTGGTACCATGGAGGCGCTTTTTATCTGACACACTGTCGTGATACAGCTTTGTGCAACTGCCAGTATCGTCGGTGCTTCGGCCGTTGGCTGGTCGTTCGGTCGCGAGACTCCCCCCAACCCTGACGCAAACAACAAAAGAAAAACGAGCCTGGCGCGAGAGCTGACCGACAGAGCGATACCCCCCCAAGTGCAAACCCAGGTCGCCCCTGCTGCGCCCATTACTGCTCCTGCTCCAGCTACCGCTCCAGTCACTACTTCTACAACCGCCGCCCAATTCCCCCTTGTCCCCGCACCCCCCGCCGCTTCCTCTGGCGCGCCCTCGACAGCCCGTCCCAGTCGCGATGGCCCCCCGCAGCGCCGCATGCTAAAGACAAGAAGAAGCCTTGACCAGCCTGGACCTCCACCGAGTGCTCTAGCAAACCCGTCTGCAGGTCGCGTCGACAGTGAAGTGGGCGAGCTTTTGGAGTCCACCGCCGCCAGGCGCCCGTCCTGGATAAAGCGCCTGTCTGCCATTTCTATGTCGCAACCCTCGAGTGGAAGCACTAGCCCCAGGCCCATGTCCCCTTCTGTCTCCGTTTCGAATGGTTCCATGGCCTTTTCCCACGACGGCTCCACCGCTCCCATCATTGGCGACCGTCCCCCGCCTCCCATGCCACCAAACAAGCTGGTAAAACGGTCCTCATCGATCCACACCACCCGAGCCGCTACTTCCCACGGTGCTGGTTCTCGTCTACCATCCTTTCGCCGACCCGCCACCAGCCACCAGCGCTCTGCCACCATACAACGCCAATCCGCACTTCTAGACATGACACTAGAGAACCCTTCCATCCATGAACCACCGCGTCGAACCTCGGACAGTGACTTGGAATACACTCAGTACTTTACAGCCAAGATCATCCCCGACAGATCTCTATCAAAACGAAAAGATTCGCCAACAAACAACAAAGGATTAAAGAGGATATACCCAGACGATACAATGAAGCCCACGCTGGTTCTCGCAAAAGCTGTTTCAAAAAACTTTGAAGTCAACGATATCGAGGAATGTACGAGCGAAGAGGAAGGCAGTATGTACTCTTTCGGGCGCCCGGATAGCCCGCTGCCAGCACAAACCGATCTTGCTTCACCCGGTGCACCAGCAACGGAGACCGCACGGCATACTAATACAACCCGGCCTCGGCGCTCTTTCTCCCTCAACAACTTCCTCTCCCGGAACTCAAATAGCAAAAAGCTGCAGCGGAGTGCTCTATCAACTGGAGTCAACTTGGTCCGTAGCAACAGTCAAAAGCGCGTCATGTCCGATCCTCCGTTGTCTACAGTGCCCAAACGTCAGAGTAGTACCGCGCACGGTGATTCCGCGGCTGTCACGACGATGCCGCGCGATGTTGCGCTTGTTCGACGCCAAATTTCAACTTCAGCTGGTTCACGCCCTGCATCTCAGAATGCACGACATGGGTCTCGTGGCGGCTCATCACCTTGGCAATTGCCTGCATTGCCTGCATTGTCGCCTCCCGCTTCGGGAAGGGTAGACCGCGGGCAAGCGTCCATGCGTACAGGCGATGTGATTCCGTCAGCCTCGGCAACCACCAATCACACGCCGCCCTCCCCGATCCTCGCTCATACGGCAGGACGCCCGTCCCGTAATTCAATGGCCCCATCCGAACAGGCCTCTACGTTGGTTGGCTCAGACAATGAGGCTCGTGGTATGGGAACCGGAGACGAAGACGACGCAGATGTTCAGAGTGAAACCGCCTTTGATTCGCTACGCACGGGCGCAACCCGAAGCACATCAGGCGCTCGTGGTCCTCGCATCGAGACTATATTTGATGAATCCCCTCCCTCCAAAGTCAAAGTCACCGCCCTACGGGATTTACTGCCAAAAGGAACTTTCCGGGAGCAGACAGCTGATGCTGCTCCCGGGCATCAAAGCATTGCCGAGGAAGACGAAAGCATTTCCACGCCCGTGCGAACCGTCGTTCCAGACAGATCCTTACGCGACTCGCCTAGCTATTCACGAGGACACAATACTACTTTATTTCCCAGCATCATCTCTTCCTCGCCACCGGATATGCCAAAACCGCTTTCTCTAGGAACGCTAGAATGGGACTCAAGAGCGGGAGACGATGACAGTAGCAGTCGTTGGTCAGTGGAGGAGGAAGAGGTGGATGATTCTTCTTGGGGCGAGCTTCCCACCAATCCCTCCGTCGCGCGTGTCCCTACGCCAGCAACCCCTCGCCGCCTCAATCTGCGACTGCTCGCTTCAGGCCCCAGCCCTAACCCATCCACCCCACCATCTCAGCACCTCCCCCTCGAACACGTAGATAAAGATGCTCGCAGCAGCATATTTGATTGGTCGGAGCAGCAACACACAGATAAAGGCTCAGGCAATTGTACACCGCCACGTCCGAGCACAGTACATGGGAAAAAGGATGCAGATCGCCGAGGAAGTCGCTCAGTGGGCCGCAGAGCACCAAGCGGATTACACGCCCGCAGCCAAAGTGTGCCTGTGGTACCAGACGCCACTGGCAAACGTAACACGGTGGTCACGAACAAATTTGGTACCTGGGGTGTAGGAAGCAAGGGTGTAACAGAGGACTGGAATGACGATTTCGATTTTTCCGATCTTCACGAGGAAACAAATGTAGAGGGAGCTACCCAGTCTCGAAGAATCGACAGCGGGACTGCTATGCTTGTGCCTAAAAATATCCAAGAACAGCAAAGTAACGTTCTTGCAAATATTGGTCTCCTGCGAGAGTGGGGCTTGTTGATCGAAGAACTCAAAGAACAACGAGTGCGCGCCGCCTCTCTCGGAATCCTACAGGGTCCGCACTCCGGCACATGGGAAGAAGTGGATGCTATGATCGATTTGGCAGATCAAGAAGTGGAACACGAAGGAGCACCCCGCTTCACACCGCCTTCCTCTCCTTTTCTTGACGAGGGCGCTTTCGAGGATGCGTCTGGGCCTAATCTCAATCAAAGCAAAGCAGATCAGCACCCAAGGTCGACTAACGAAGGTATTGAACGCAGCAAGAGCGGAGTTCACAGGCGTACAAGCAGAAAATCTATACTGCGTGCACATCACCAGCTTTTTGGACCTCAGTCGTCACCCATACCAGCAAAATCCAACTACGAGTCGCCGAACACACCCACGCCTACGAAAACCATTGTAAATCGACCACGGAAAGACTCGGAGGCGAAGGCCCGTTCTGTTATAGAGGCACTTCAACAAAAAAGGAAGAGCACGCCCGATGCACTCATGGATGCTGAGAACGCCGAATCGATGAAGAAAGTTCCCTTCGATACGGCAACTCTCCGACGCATTGTTCCGTATGTCAACAGCTTGACACGGAAAGTCAAGGATGCGTTACGCGAAGCAGAAGGACTCTACTCCAGCCCCAGTACGAGTCCTTCCAAAGAAATGGAGCCACCATTCAGCAAGATGTTTCAGACAGACAACGACGTATCTGCGCAGATGAAGTTAATGACGGTCATGTAGATGTGAATGGCTACGACGAAATGGAGTCACTCGTGTGTGAGTGAGCTCCGATTACGAATACCATCAAAAAGTTATGGACGGGCACATAAAACAAGATCTCCTTCTCGGTTTTCTTCCCTTGGTTCTGGATAGCGTTGAAGCGCATAGTACGCGATTGCTTTGGTTTCATACCCTTGTATTTCTTATACTGCCATTGTCTCCATGGCCAGTTTTCCTGCATTCAAAGCGGATTGCATATTTCAGCTTCTTTTTTCCCTCTAGTCTTGTTTTTTTCCCTCTCTGCTTTGACATCTGTTCTTTTTTTCCTCCTCTTTTCTTTTCCTGCATTAGCGCTTTTGCATTTAAGACCGAGAGGGAGCAGTGGCTGCAGGGGGGAAAAAAAGCGCTAGATATGTTCCTTCTGGTACATTTCCTTGCAGGTAATTTGACCCTGCCTTGATATCAACGGTGCAAAAAGGGAATAGGTCATTGCTTGGCTCGGGTTCAAGCATCATCACCTTACACATTTGACGACACAAACCGATTCGGAAACCGGCCGCGAGACAATTTGGGGCTTTACGAATTTTTGCTTGGCAAGGACCGCGGGTATTGTACAAAATCACACACACGCACGCAAGGGTTGAATGGCTTTTTTTTCCTTTTTTCCCTTTTATCCTCTCCTCCGAAATGAAACGACCGATGATGGATGCTTTAGACAGCCAAAAGACGTTTGCTTAGTTCCTCTCTCTGTGTGTGTCTCGCGAATAATTCGCCGGTCGGGTCCTACGCAGTACGAATGATAATAAAGACACGAAATATATGGTTAAACAATTCAAAAAATTCACAAATGCTACTTACTAAAAGCTGAAAAAATGATTTCGTGACGCCCCGGGACCGCGGCCTATTGTCCAGGGATTAATCATATAACAGCTGAACCCAAATGAACCAGGTGTGCCCTTGCTTTGTGGACCTAACGGAGGTGGGTTGCTTTTTACGGTGTTTTTCGCGGCGCAGCAAGACAATGCATTTTTCGAGAATCAATGGGTTTGGGATTCCGAACAACCCCGAGGATTTGCATTCGTTCGGTCGAATTGTCCTTTTTTACTCTTATTCTTCGGCCGGGGGCGTCCACATTCATTCGCACGCCCTCGATCACGCAACGCAACGTAACTGCCCCCAAACAATACCGTTTTTCGTTCACGCCATTCTAGTCACCTACATACATACACACACACACAACAAACAGCAAACAGCAAACCTTATGTAGGTGCTCCTCCTTACCTCGCTGCAGGAATGCAACGGAACGCACGGGGCGAGTTGGTGGCTTGGTGACCTACCTACCTACCTTAGGCTACCTACCTGAACATTTTGTCTCACGTTCTCTCTGGTCATGTGGGTGTCATGTCATGTTCAGTCAATATACCTAACGTTCGGGCTACCTACAACAACAAGAATTGATGACATTACATGCAGAAGCGCTGCGGCGTACGTTCGTTGTGGGATTCTATGTAGGTACTTGTAAGACGGGTAATGGTTCGCCCGCCGTTTGGGGGCGTGTCTGTGTTTAACTAAGTGAGCTGATTGTCTTGTTCCTTGTTTTTTCGCTTTCGGGGCGTAAATGTAATGTATGTAGCATGTTGATTACTTGGTGGGGTGGATGATGGGTTGCCCTATACCCCCCTCCATAAGCGTGTAGGTACCCTAGATGGGGTACGCAAGTAACATGTTGGACAAATACCGTAGGCCGAACTGCCAGCCATGCACTCCGCAAAATCTCGTCCCCTCCCCGGGCTGGTCGCGGGGAGGAGGGGGGGGGGGGGGTGGGGGTGGAGGCAAGGGCGACCGGCCGACAGGCCAGCGGTCAGGGCTAGCCTTATCGACTAGGTACATATTTTTTTTAATGAATTTGCAAGCCTTCTAAAAGGGAAAACATCCGGTGCGCGCGGGCGTTTTACGACTTCGTCTTAGGCTATTAATTTTTTTTTGTTCAATGTGCCGCTCGGAAGGTTAGGTATTGTTTGCCTTGTTCTTTGTGAGGAAGGAAGGAAGGAATGAAGAGAAGAATCAAGGAAGGCGACACACGCGCACGGACAGGCTCAGAGTATTTTCTTTATTCCAAGGGTAGTTAGTCACAAGCAAAATTATTGCTTGTGTGGATGGATTCTGTAAAGGAGACTCTCGCGGACAGTTGGTAGGACAATGAGTACCTAGGAGCATTCTAGGGATTTGTCCTTCTTCAATGTTTTTATGTACATCAATTTACGCGTGAAGAAAGTGTTTAATGAACCTCAAAACAAACATTGTGGATAATTGAGAGTGTAGAATACAGGCAAACGTGGTATTTCTATTCCCATAGTCCATCATGTACGAATGAATGAGATTTGAAAATGTACTAATGTGCCTTTTACGCTGCGGTTAGAAAAAGGCATAGAGGCGTATGGAGATGCTTGCTCAAGGTGGTATTTTCCAAAAACAGCATGTAACAGATGAAATAGATTTCTAGCTTCGCTTAGGACTCTGTGTTACGATCAATGAAAATTTGTTTGGACATCCAGACCGTACTCCAAGGAAACCAGAACGCTGAGAAAGCACAAATATCCCTGTTTGGCTGCAAACTTCGTCTTTCAATCCGACACACGTGTCATACCAAAATGATCGTCTCCCACTTCCCATCAAAATGCATCGCACTGTCTATGCACTTTTCACCCACAGGAGTCAACTGAAAACAGCCAACACGATCCTAAGAAAGCTTTGCCGGGTCACTAGGCCGCACCACAAGCCCACTGCAACTATCCTCCTCCCGTTTCCCACGCACCAGGGGAAGGACAGCAAGTCCACCACTATTCACCGGGTGTGTGTCTGGCCACCACCGAAACGCATAGTCATTATTGCTGAATGTTCTCCCCTGTCCTTGAACAGACTTGAACTCATAGATGCGATTTCCCTCCCTGTCGCGGTTAAATCCAGGTCCATAATAACTTTGTCTCCCTTGCACCGCAACGCCGTATGAGCCACCTTCGGAATCAAGTTCATCCGGAGTACCTCGACCGACAAGCATCGAACACAAATGACATCCAGGTTGGGCAAATTTACGGACCGTATCCAAAGTAGGGTGTTGGTATGGAAGAGATCCGCGACTTGCTGCTCGTAAGGACTATGACTGTCGCAGCAACTGCAACCCCCGCCTTCAATATGAATTCCAACCCCAGTCGATGTACACTCCGCAGGTCGGAGGCGAGGTGCTCGGGCTTCCCGGAGGATGATTTTGCAAAAGCCGCAATAGCGATTTGGCTCGACTGTGTAAGTAATTGCCTTTCTGAAGCTAAATGAGAACTCGGAGCTTGGCCTGCTGCTACCTGATTGGATTTGACCGAAGGAAAAGGTGTTATTTGAAGTCTTAGCGCCATCTGAAGGCGTCTTGTTGACCCCAAAGACAAATGGTTGGCGTGAATCGTGTTGTGGCTTCGACTGGTGACATGACAGGTCTGCACGCTTTTCCAGTGGAAATCTCCAAGCTTGTTTCGTCCGGTTCATGGATCTTGACGGCCACAGCGGGTTTGAGCGGACTTCGTCTTGGTTCTCGGGGGGATGTCGACAACCCAAAGCGAGATTCCCTGGCAGCTGGATCCGTTCGGAGCAAGATTTCTTCGACATTCTCCGCAGATTGGAGTCATTCTAACACGTCGTCATCCTCCATTTGACGGCCGCCGGTTCTCTCGCTGGATTTCCAGATCAATCCTTTTGGGAACCCGTACCTTTCCATATCGTATATGAAGAGCGAAATGGCTGGTAGCTCATTGCAACGACATTGGACGTCCCTATATACAGGAACAGAAGGCTGCTCAGCCTCGTCCGTATACTTCTTCGGCGGTTACCTGCATTTCAGGTGTGAAATACGAGCAGCCACCAGACGACATGTATGCCTCAGGTGGTACGGCATCGCAATATGAACGTGATTGCAATGTGTAGAGCACGCGCCGTGGCTCACCTCGGCGTCAAGGGGAGGTTTCGGGACGCGAGGCATGGTGATGATCGCACAACGATAAGCGACAATTCAGAAGCGTGGTGATTCATTGTTTTCTGCGTTAAAAAGCACAAGCTGCAGAGTGACGAGGAAACAGATGCAGTCGAGGTGATGCGACGCGACGCGATGAAGTTGCCCTCATCGCGCGGCTGACGTCATTTCGTGTGGTGATATCACATTGATAGTCCAGCATGCAAAGGCCTCTTGTTAGTTAATGTTACTTCTAGGTAAGTACCTAGGTAACTATTGACTTTTATTCAACACTAGAAGGATCCGTTGACTGTTGGGAGCATGGCGGGGCAATAAAAGAATGCACGACCCCCGAGTAAGGCTCAAGTGTTTCATCCATTGATCCCCTCTACGTTCGAGGTAGAGGTTTGTTCAAGCACGACACGACACGGCAAGAAAGGAAAGATAGGAGAGACGAAAAACAGCGAGTGCTTGCGATAAGTTGCTTCCCCGCATCAGGTCCAATCCAGCTGTAGCCCTTGCCGGGTAAGCCTGCAGCCTACAAATCACCCGTCATGCGTCTACCCAACACCCTCCTGCTGCTCCACCATTACATCCTATGTACTGCTTTGGTTCGAGCTCAGGGTTCATCCGCAACCTCATCAGCCACCCCATGTTCCACCACGATTGCTCTGCACAGCAGCGCCACACCCTCAGTAGCTGCCGGTTGGCAGGCCGCTGTGGTTGCCAATAATCTCACCAGTCCTCGAGGTATCAAATTCGACACTGAGGGTGGCTTGCTGGTTGTCGAGCAAGAGAGAAGAATTGTGAGGTTGACTTTGAGTGGTGAGGGTTCATGTGTAAGGAGCAATGGGAGCCCCCAATTGGTTATTGACGACCCATCTGTAAGTCTGGAATGCCCGTGAGCCATGGTCATACCCCAATTCAGTCCAATCCAATCCGTCTGTGTGTTAATGCAATCCCCAGCTGAACCATGGACTCGAGCTTTCTGAGGATGGACGCACTCTCTATGCTTCTTCAGAAGAGTCCGTTTTTGCGTGGCAATATGATCCTACTGCCGGCCGCAATACTTCTGGTCCGCGAACACTTATCAATCGGATGACCGGTAACAATCATGTTTCTCGGACCTTACTTCTCTCGAGGGTAACTCCAGGGCAATTGCTAGTTAGCAGAGGCAGTCAATCGAATTTGGACGTCGCAGCCTTGGACATCACATCAGGGATATCGACCATCAAGAGCTATAATCTAACAAACATCACTGACAGCAACACGGCCCCATACAACCATGCTCAAGATGGTGTACTTCTTGGGTGGGGTCTCCGCAACAGCGTGGGTGTGGCAGAGCATCCTGTCACGGGAGGCCTCTACTCGGTCGAAAACAGCGTGGATAATTTGGATCGCAGTGGTCAAAACATTCATGAAAATAACCCTGGCGAGGAATTAAACTTCCACGGCTACCTGAATGGTACTGTCGTCCTTGAACAAGGCCACAACTATGGCTATCCTACCTGCTATGCCGCCTGGAACATTAGCGAAATTCCTAATAACGACGGTCTCGACGTTGGGTCGCAGTTCGCAATTGGAAACCAGAACGCTACTGTCAATGATACGTACTGTAGAGAAGGAACTGTTCCACCGCGTTTGACATTCGAAGCGCACATGGCGCCTCTTGATATCGTCTTCAATAGCCAGGGGACCGCTGCATGGGTGTCATTTCACGGTTCTTGGTAAAATTATCTCAAGAGCAAGTAGACCAAACAGGAACGATGGACTGACTTTGCCAGGAATCGCGATAGCCCTATTGGTTACAAGCTCTCAGTCATCACCTTCGACAGTTCCACCGGCGCCCCTCGTGCTTCAGCAAACAGCAAAACCTCTTATTCAGATATTTTGTCCAATGCGGATCTCTCGAAATGTCCCGATCAATGTTTTCGCCCCGTCGGCCTTGCTTGGGACTCGTCGGGCCGCTTGTTCATGAGCAGCGACTCAACGGGCGAGATTTTTGTTATTACTCGGACTGATGGATCGCCTGGGGATTCCTCCAGCGGTTCAGCAGAACCGGCAACTCCCAGTAATTCATCGCCGCCAAAGTCTGGTGTGAGTGGTGGAGTTAATCCTAGTGCTTTTGCGGTACTATGCGCATTTGTTGTCGCGGTATATTTTACTTGAATGATAGCCCAGATGTAGGATCAACTCATTGAAAGGCAGAGTACAGGGTAGGTAGTCAGGATTATTGTACGCAAAGCTTCAATAGGCTATCAATGTAGGTTGATCATCCGCCAATGTGCTATTCAGCTATTCTGTTGTATAACCAGTATGTCTTTCTTAATTGATTCACGCATATTTGATCAACCGGAAGTCATCTCATTCAATATCAAAATATACTGTTTTGCGCATTTTCACAACTTAGCATGGGTTCTGAACGTGTGGCCCCTACATAGGTAATAACTTCACGGTCACCTCGTTAAAAGTGAAAGCAGAAAGAAGGGCAGGAGGCGTGAAGCCGACACGCCTCGCACAAACCGTTTGCTCTCTTACTTGGCCTCTATCACCATCCTCGCTGCCTCCAGTCCTGGAGGAATATATAAGTTTGCTCTATCCCCCACGCTTCTTGACCGCTCCACCGCTCCACTGTCAACCAACCAACCAAACCCACCACCATCACATGACCACTCGCTCCTACCTCAGGAATCAGGGCCATGAACGAACCGTCTACATCGGGTGCCTTCAATGGGTTACCAATAGAGGTATGCGATCTGATCTACTTCGTATTGTATTATGACGCCGCTAACATTATCCATCATAGCTCAACAAACGAATCGCGCACTTCCTCTTGCCCGATTCTGATTCTTCGTGGCGTGATATCGTACAAGCCGATGCAGATATTGCCAACTTCAGCAGAATCTGTAAAGCTACCAATCATGCCATCGATGGTGACAACTACTCCTTCTGGCGCGCAGCCTTCCGCGGTCGATTTGCCTTACTCCCGGGGAAAGTGAACAAGGATCTACGAAAACTCTATCAACACCGCGCAAAATACCTGGCCAAAGGAGCTGCAGGATTGCAATTTCATTATGGGGTCGGCAGCCACGAAAAGCGCGTCCTTGGTGTTTTGATGGGTCTCATCCAAGGTGCGCACATCTCGACCACTATACTTGAATGATGCTGATATCTTTCCAGATTCATTCCGCGGACAGTTCTTCTTGCTGGACAATGACGGAAATTCCCAGTGTCCCAATCTGAAGGTTCTCAAGGACTTCATCATGCATTCATGCTTGTTGCTCAACCGGAAGCATGCCACCTACGCGAAGCCTAAGGAAGCCGCTGCTACCGAGCAGATCCTGGCCGCCATTAGAATCATGTGCACCCAACTCGTCTTCAACATGGATAATGTAGAAAATCGAGACGTAATCGGCATCATGGATTCCCAAAAAGCGGTGTACGCACCCACCCAAGACGCCCCCATCTTCGTCGGTAGCAGGCAGAACGTCATCAACATGCCATGGTTGTTGCATTGCTTCAACTTTTTTAGATGGTATATGGCAACACCTGAAGCATCTGCCCTATACGATAACCTCTTCGACCTTGGCCCCTCTCAGCAACCTCGCGCATGGGACGAGCCGCTCAAGGAAGGCTCCTACCCTCTCGGCAACTCATGGAAGGGGACATACGCCTTCCTCGAACAACCCAACCTTCAAAAACTCCGTCGCTCTGCCAATAAGCGGCCATCTAAGTCATCCCACGAATTCTTTGATGACCTCAACGTCGATGAGGGTAAGATCCAGGTACGTCCCCACTTCCAAAACACGAACTAAACATAAGAGATCGTGGCGAACTAACATACATGGTATAGTCGCTATACCTAGATTTCCGCGTCGACCCTTCCACGCATGCCGAGTGGCCACAAGTGTTTGAGAGAAAATTACAATCCCTGCGGGAAACCATGTTCCAACTACCCCAGCACAGCAAGCATCCCTCTAATACAAAGAACATCCAGCTGAAAGGCTGGGGCGAGGACCTCGAAGACAACTTCTACGCGACTGGCTGGCTCAATGCCTTACCGCCACAATGTGGTATCCCCGGCTGGCAGCGAGTTACCTTTATGAAGCACTTTGAAGCCGACCCAGTCGACCTCCCCCGGGACAACTTGTGGGCATATGAGGGCGTGGTGCTACCCGGAGGCAAGTTCATCATCGGTAGGTGGTGGTATGCAAGTGATGAGGTGGACCCTAGCAATGATTATTCGGGTCCATTCATTCTTTGGGCTGTCGACGAGGAGCCTTCATTCCAGACTACGGAGGTTGAAGAGGAGTAATTGTGGTATGTTAAGATCGATTATCGTTTCAGACATCAATCTCTCCGGTCATAGTAGGATTTGATACCCTCTGGTATATTTTCCGGGTATCAGTATTCCAGATATCTAGAGCAGAATTCATATCCTACCATCTTGTTATCGTATATGATGGTATACTACAGTACACTTTGCATGTATCTTGTATAGGTCCTTGATGAGTATCGTGTTTGATGTTTGAAAACATCTATTTATACACCTGCAGTACGCTGAACGATGCACCTTATCTATCTCAGAGTTCTTGAATCAGTTCGGAAACCACTTTTGGAGGACTTGATATTGTTATCGGCTTCAAAGAAAGAGTCTGCAGTACACTCTCCTCATATATAGGAGTTTCCGCAGCAATTCACAAGAGATCATGAATGGCATCATGGTAATGGTATGTAGTTAATCGCTAATATCCTCAAGTTTTGATCGTCCGTCCCCAACTCAGACCCCCCAAACGCGCCAACGCTCGTATCCTACATCGTGTATACGTGATGCTGTTTGCTCCCTCGGGGTAACACAACGGGTTCCTTCACCTTGTTCGCTACTCCTCAATGGTCTTGACGCATTCCCAGCCACCGCTCAACCTCTCCTTCCACAAGCTAACCCGATTGTCGCCAGTGCTGACGGCAAGAACGTTTCCACTCAGGCTCCAGCTCACACGCCACGCGACCGCATCGACATTGAGAACTGTACTTTTCCATTCCCCTATCGCAGGTTAGCACTGAACCTTTTCTTTGCCTTCACCGGAGCACTTACGCAAGTCCGAGGACGTCCAGATGCGTACGGTCTTGTCCTGACTCGCCGATGCAATGTACGATTTGGATAGAACCGTAGGCGACCATGCAACATCGCGTACCCAATCCGTGTGTCCAGGCAGGATCTGCGTGTTCTGATAGCCTCCCGTCTCAGGGCTGAATTCCCAAATCTTGACCTGACAATCGCTACCGCCCGTCACAAATCTTCTTGCAGCAGCTGTTTGGTTTCCGCTCGCCGTAATGACTTGGCCCGGGGCGACGGCCGACGCCCAACTCACACTGTTGACGCCCGATCCACAGGCCTGGAAGATCTGGTGCGTCCAAGCGTTGTCCTTGAATTCAAGCACAGAGACATTGCCGTCTGAAGAGGCGCAGGCGAGGAGGCAGCCCGCTTCGTGAGGAGCCCAGGCGACGAGGTTCACTGAGGCAGTGTGGAGGGATACCTCATAGATCTTTTGCCAGGAGGATTGTTGCTCGCGCCAGATCAGGACTTTTCCATCGTACGAGGAAGAGGCAAGGATGTTGCCATATTTAGGGTGTGCCTGAGAAAAGTCGCGTCAGCTCAAAGCAAGCTTGTAGGGGCATGGAAGGAAACTCACCCATGCGACACACCAAACGGCTCCCTCGTGTCTAACAGCTGTCAGCTTTCGCTATTGGCGAGAACGGGCGACAAGCCTTCATACCCCTTCAATGTCTCCACTAGCCTATGCGATTCTCCCTCCACCTCAAAAATCTTAATTGTCTTGTCGGAAGAACACGTCGCTAACCGTCTGCCGTAATAGTCGAGGACAGCGTCATGCTGCACTTCATTAGCCTCAATGCTGAGCAGATCGACGCCGACGCCGTTCATATTTCCGGCTTCGTATTATCCCACGGTTTCGAATAGAGGGGTGTTGGTGATGTGAAGTAGACGTACCACCATGTCATCATGGCCCGAATTCGATATAACGTTGGCCTGGAATGCGACGGCGCGTTAGCGGTAGAAGTTCGGGGAAGGGACGTTGCAGAGAAAACACTTGGGTGGCACTTACCATGATGGTAGGAAACGAACGAAAAGGAAAGTGTTAGGGTGGTAGAAATCAAGCAAGGGCGTCACAATTGTAGTGTTGGACGGAATGAAGCACAAATGGTGAGAACCGCTTGATGCTGCTGTGTCCTCTGTACAGGGGGGCATGTGGAGCGAACGGAGACGGGCTAGATTAGATTAGATTAGATTAGATCAAGCTTATGTAATATACACAAAGCTATGCAGCAGTTTCAACACCTCCCTTCATGAACACGCCAGTGGAGTCAACATTGAACATTTTGATGAGTTTCCCGGTAAAAGGCATCATCACGTCATTGACTCAATTGTAATCGATATAACATGATGAGTTAATACATGAGACCTCAGTGGCCAACCAGTTCAATGATGTCAGCATTGAGACCTACAAGGTTGGTTCATGATACTAATGAAATAAATCATTTTTGCTGTTGCTACGCAAATAGATCTTCCTTTTTCTCTGAATACTTATTTAAACCCATCGCCACTTCGCCACCCTTCACCAGACCATCGCAGTTCTCATACCCTTGTTCCAGCTTAGGTACACCTCCATTCCAATATACCGAAAGAAACACAATGGCTTCCCTGCAGTCGCTGCCCACCGAGCTCTTGCTCGAAATCATATCACGCTTCAAGGACAACGACCCCGACATTTTATTTAATCTCTCTTTGACTTCCAGGAAGCTGCATCATATTGCTCAACCACTCGTGTATCAGTATCTTTGCTTGTCCTTGTCCTGCAAATCTAAATTTGCAGAGCCTGGATCTCAACCGCTGTCTGCATGGTCAAAATTCATTCGAGGTTCACATCCTCGAGATCTGACTACGTCATTAACCTTACACAATTTTTCGGCACGGCAAGCTAGTGATATCTTTCATTTCGAACCACTCTACAGCCTAATTGCGTCCTTTCCGAAGCTGAAAACATTCTCGCTCCACCTACATCAACAAATCTTTGGGTATACATCACATATTCCAGCAAGCATAGTTCTCCGTATGCTTCACTCACTCCCACCAACTGTCGAGAACCTCGAGGTGGATACCAATGGGTGCGAAGCGTACAATTTCAGAATTCACTTATGCGAGGAGGTTAGAAGAGTTTTGCCTCATCTTGTAGTCCTCCGTCTGCAGATTGACAGCGTATGTCCAGAGATGTTCCGCTACAAGGATGAAGAACTCGGAAAACCAGCATACCCAAAACTCCGCAGCGTAGTCCTTCAACTGAATTCCCGTCTTGGATTTCAATACCCCCGCCGTCCGGACTGGTACCGATGTTTTGGAACCGATTTTAATTTAGGCCCAACCACGCAAATTCCAAACTTTATGCGGAGTCTGAGGAGGAAATATGAATCTGGAGCCTTCCCCGTATTACAAAATCTTTGCTTCTTTGTATACAACAGGGGAAGACCCAACGACTTCTACACGATCGTCAATATTGTTGAGAAACATACCATCGCCACTCCACACACGCTATACGTCTCTCTTCTGAACAAATTACGGCCGATGACGAATAGACCAAGAAAATCTAAGATCACAGGTGGAATTTATCTTATGTGTGGTCGCCAGGATGCAGAAGTCTTCAAGCGTGATGAAGAGGTGGAACCTTTCTTAGAGGGAGCTCTAGCATGGCAATCCCTCCCCAACGGAGCAAGAGTCCCACCTCACGGCCAAGCTGTATACCACGTACCCAAAATCGAGCACCGTTTTGCCGACTCCTGTGAATGAATCGAAACTGGAGTCAACGTTCATACGGCTATAGCTGGCAGAATTGCTTCGGGCATTACTTCGCTCCGCACAAAGATTGATAATTGTCTTAGAGACTTCTGTCGGCTGCGAGAAGAGAATCTTGTGGGCTAGAACTGGCATAGTTTTGATGGTACGACCCATGGGTCTCTTTTGCCTAACGGAGATCGATTCCTTAGCGCAATTAACCAGCTAGTTACTTAGCCGCGCTTGTTTTGACTTCATCTCATCGCAGCAACCAACAACCAACCACGTTCGACAAAACGATCGCTACTGAAACAAGGAATACTGCGTTTACTAGCTTCCTCGACCACAGTTGATGACTAGGCAGCAACCGATGCAGTTTCCTATTCTTTTGAATTTCAGTTTCTTTCCTTGCGGTTCAGACCTTTTGCCTCCCTGTTGCCTCGGCGCTAAACCAAATAAGGCGGCGGTGCCTAAAGGATCCATCACCATCTCTTTGGAAACCATTGCCATATAATGATGGAATCTGGACAGTCTACTAGTCATTCATCTTCATACGAACTTCATCTTGGATCATCATATTCAGCCTCGCCTCGAAGTACAATGAGCGATTTTCTGGGAAACTTATCCTTTGCGCAGCAAGAAGCAGTGAATATTTTACATGACCTGCTCGGTAAACTGAAAGAGCCTGGATCGAAATATTACGAGCGGTATGGCGGACTAGTAGAGCGACATACCAATCTCGATGAGTTTTGCTTGTCCTGTGTCAGACCATTTGTCTGGAGGTTCTTGGAAGGGAGGCCGAATCTTGATGCGTAAGCTATATATCCTTAAAATTTCCGCTTCACGACATGTTTCATGACTCACACATCTACAGACTTAAGCTAGTAGGTGGTGATCTGAAGTCTGATAACCGTGGTGTGTACTTTAGTGCAATGCACGGCCTCAATAAACAGACACGAATTTACGTCGGTCAAAGTCACAATCTCCGCATTCGTATCGCTCAACACTGGAACTTCCGCTACCGCCGCGATAACCCCTCTCTTCACTATCATGCTATGCAGCAATCAATCTTCAATGTCTTCGGCATAATTGCCCTTCTTCCGTCTCCAAATACGGGGAACCACGCCTTACCGGGGATGGATTGTCCAGACTTACTACTCAATGTGATAGAGATGTGGATGGCACTTGTCTTCAGGAGCCTGCCATCACGGACATTGGATACTTGGTTGCCCGATGGTGTTAAGAGGGAGGGTCCTTTTGGCCCATTGAACATAGCGAATCCACTAGATACTGGAGGAAGCGAAAGAGAATGGGTTGACCTAAGCGATTCCAGAGATCTACTGGTGCAAGACTACATCCAGGTTCCAGAGAAAAGAGAGGAAGCCGATCAGAATACGGAGAAGAAGGTGGAGCAGCCAATATCTGTGGAGAAGAAGCATACTTTTTACGAGCAGCCTGTTATCCATATCTCGGGCGGTGCGATGTTGGTCATGGTTACAGCAGTTTTTGTTGGCTTTATGGTGTACTCTAGAAGTGCTGCAACTGTACTGAGGCCAAGTGGAAGATTGAGATGATGAGTTTTGGTCCGGGATTATATTTGGTATATCAAAATGTACTATCTTCATCTTTGTAATATACTCCATCCTCTACAAGTACAAATGTAGAACATATGTCAGCCTGTTATCACTAGACGAAAAACGACCAAAGTTGCAATTCATCAAGTAGAATTGATATGTCTAACAGCTAACTCTTTTATCCTCACAATTCACACATAACCCGTTGGAGGGCTAAGGTACTTTGAAATTGTCCATGGTTCAAGTAAACATACAAAAATGCATTATCATCTAACTTATAAAATACATCATTGACCTACCAGGTATGCTATATGAGCATTCAATCCATCAAAACGTATTCAATACTCCCTACCCGACCGTGTCGCACGACCAGTATGGGGAACAGTAGCAGTAGGAGCAGGAGCCGCACGAGCAGGAGCCGCACGAGCAGGAGCACCAGGACGAGCACGGCCACCACGACCACCGCGAGCACCACGACCAGCAGGAGCGCCACGCTGAGCGGGAGCGCCACGACGGGCAGGAGCATCGCGACGAGCGGTAGTGGTATTTCTAGCTCGAGTATTGGTAGCTTGCTGAGCAGCTGTCGCGACCTTGCGCTTCTTGTTTACAGGTACTTCGTCTTCACTGTCATCATAGCTTTCTGACTCCACAATCGGGCGCTTGCGGGTCGCAGGTGCAGCAGGTTTAGCCTGCTTTGCCTGTTTCGCCTGCATCGCGCGTGTGCGACGAGGAGCTTTCACCCTTTCCGAACTGTCAGTCTCTGAGCTTGATATGAAAACGACTGTCTTCTTCGAGTTCTGGGTTTGGCGGCCTGCGCGTGAAGTAGTAGCAGTAGCCGCTTTGCGGGGTGGCGAGTTGTCTGTATCAGTAGATTCTCCTTCGTTGTCGGTATATGCGTCTTCTGACTGACTCTGATCCTTGTTGTTATTGTTGTCTTCATATTCGGTGTCATCATGACTATCAGAGCTTTGTGCATGAGGAATGTCTTCATCCTCGCTTTCATCACTGCTCTCTTCTGACGTGGAAGATGAATCAGAGTCATGCGGCTTCTCTTCCGCCTGCTGCCTCCTTACGCCCTCCGCCAATTTAGCCTGGATCTCGACCTCTTTCCTTGTCCGTCCGGTCTTTACATCTCCATCCTTGTTGATTGTCGTGTTACGTCTCGTCTGGGTCCCCTTCAGCGTAGCCTGTGCCCTTCTGATCTCCGGTGATGACGCTCCTGGACCTGCTCTCACATGCGATGGGGCAAGTCCATGGAACCATGTCGGTGCGATACCAGACGGGAAGGGCTGCGGGAGAGGTTCAAGACCGATTTCATAGGTTTCTGTGTCGACTTCCTGGCGGACCAAGCTTGCTTCTCCATTGTGAACTGCCTCACGAAGGAGGTCGAGCGAGCGCGGGATTGTAAACCGAATCATGCCTTGAGGCTGACGACCTTGCTGATGGCACTCACGCACGTAGTCCAGACATCTTTGGATACGGTAGACTTCATCATGAGCAGGAGAAATGTCTGATTCAGTGGAGGTTGAAATGTAGGAACTGGACGTGACGGGTCGGGAGGGAGATGTTTGTGGTGCTTCGGAGTGGTGAGAACGTCGAGAAAGCGTGGACGCTGCTGAGCGGTCTGATGTTGAAGAGGAGGAGCGGGAAGTTGATGGTGTTTGGTCTTGAGACATGTTGTGGTATGGAACTTTTCGAAAAAGTTAAGTATGGAAAATAAACGTGGATATGGAAGGTCAAGTTGGATATCGTATTGCAAATGGAACGTGTGAAGTCTTCTCTGAAACTGTACAGATCGAGCGAACAGATGGCTTTATATCGTGGCTGCTGGAGGGTTTCCATCACAATAGCATCGATTCATTGTGCAGGTTCTATTATTATATCGACAACAAAACAGTATTGTACTGTCTGTCGCCCCACCATAAATAGAACGAGACAAAGATCTTGCAATTCAGCTTTTGTTCAAGCAGTGTTCAGACCATTTTCGATTTACATATAGACGAACAAGGAACAATCCAAAAAGAATATGTCATTGTCTCAATAGCGGGCTTCTGTAAGGGCAAAGGGGCACGCACGTCTATGATTTTATTGTCCGTAACACGGAAGAATGATGTTACATATACGGAAAGCTAGTTAGTCATAATAAATAATAGATAAATAAAAAATTTTAACATTGGCAAAAGGAGCAAACGAATAACTGTTGTTACCAACATGTGATGTCCGCCGTCGCGACATCAAAAAGCTCTTAGTAGTTCTTGGCTAAGACATGCACTATAGTTAAAACGAGTCACACACGATCAGTCACGATGTTTAGACCAATTTGAAGATTTGGAGCTTTCATTCCTGAGCATGATAACATCAAATGCCTATGCAAACGCCTATTCGTATGGACTGTTGCCACCAGGGGCAGTCGGTATGCAAAAATATCTACAGTAACCTTGATCCTCACAAATCGGACGGGAGACCTCGCACTAAATCATGTTCACAGCTAGCTGAATGTTAAAGAGTGTGAAGCGCCGGCGCGATTGTCGGGAAATAAAAAACGAATGAAACCCCAATACACCCGTGCAATCTCATTGTGCATGTAGTGACTGATTGAAGGCCCAAATGTGTGACGACCTGCTTAGTGGAAAGCACGACGTGCACGGTGAGTGAAGTGGCGTTTCGTGATCTTGCCATCCGCGCACTTGGTGCCCGCTGCAACAGCTTGCCACGTGACTTTTCCATGGTTGCAGATTCCAAACTGAGTCTCGCTCTGGCAAACGATTGCGCCATCGGTAGAGCATGTGCCTGCATCGCCAGTACCGGTACCTGGAGCTGAAGATGGTTGAGTAGCGGGAGCATCAGGTACAGAGGGCTGAGCTGATGGAGTAGGAGCGGGTGCGGCAGAGGCGCCGCCCGTGGGGGCTCCAGGAGAAGCAGTGACAGTTTGGAGGGTGCGTATTGTTGAGGTGGAAGCTTCTACTTGCGAGGATGCGCCTGGGGCAAATACAGCTGGAGCTTGGCTAGGGGATGGGGCGGGCTGGCCGTTGTTGGGAGCCGCAGCAGATGGGCTTGCATCGGATCCAGGTTGAGCTCCAGGGCTGGGCTGAGCACCGCCAGAGCTACCTCCGTTCTGGCACACAGGAATGGGTTTGTGTCCAGGAGTGTCAATTCGTTGGACAGACTGGCCAGGGTTGGGGAAGCTGTAAACATTGCCCTCCGGCGTATCACAGAAAGGCTTGACGTTTGTAACAGCCAAGTCAGGTAGACTATCAAGACCCTTTGTGTCGCTAGAGCCTCCAGATATAGTAATGGCGGCACAATTCATGTAGAATTCTTTCTGACCTGATAAGAGCGGGATCCAGGTCCATGCGAAAACAGCCTCGCCATTTGGAAGTTCCTTGGGGACAGGGAATGAGAAAGTCGCAGGGCCAGTTGTGCCTGGACAGCCACCCTCGATGGAGTGGATGACCTTGAACTTGCTAGTCTTACTAGGGTTCTTGTCCATGGTGACTGCTAACTGACAAGATCCGCCTCCATGCACAGCACTACCAGAGAAAGACAGAGTCTGATTTTCACCAACCTTGAATTGGTTCTGTGAGAAGTCAAGCCCGCTAGCAGGCCCCGTCAGCTTGCAAGGATAGTTTGTGCCCGCCGAAGAGAGGGGAGAGTTGTCAGGGTTTCCGAACGGCTTGGGCGTTGCCATGATCATATGGGCATTCACAGCAGAGGCCGTGAAAGCCCCTAGGATGGTGATTGTAGAGAAGAACATCTTGTAAGTGGTATCGTAACGCTTGGTTCGTGTTGTAGTTTGTAATGACCGGATGGCTGAAGGTGTGCGGTGGTCGTTGTAGGTGGTTATGTAGTGTCGTAGATTCGTAATGATGTGGTGGTTGAAAGTTTGAGTTTGTCGTCGTGCGTGCTTGTGGTAAGTGTGTTTGCGGGAAGGAAGGAAGGAAGTGCTGGGAAGCCTTTTATAGAGTTGACAATGAGTGACTAGAAGTATTGAATAACGTGCAAACAATAGCTTCACGATCAGGGTGCACAATAAGAGAGAATGACTGTATACCTGCACCGGGCAAGTACAATGGAGAAAGGAACGTTGAGGTGAGTGAATGCTGTTTGCACGAGGCTACTTTCCATGTACGGCTCTCAGCAGGCTTTATGAACTCTTCGTTAGCGCCCATTATGCAATAGCATGAACGATTGTCCCCGAATATTTGCTTTGCCGCGCAAGGGTCATGTGTGAAAACATTGTTTGGGAAGGCAGTCGAAGTTCAATCTGCAGGACGTTTAGAGTGATGATGCTGGGCGTGTAATGAGTGGCGCAGATTCGCTGAAAGGTGAAACATGAAACACTACCACCACCGGCGAAGCGCGCAGTCATCTTTGAAGATGCTTGGTGTTACGTTTGCGAGATCGTTCCATGGAATTGTATACGCACAGCGGCCTCTCTTGCCAATCACTATTAGCAGCTTCGGTCTAGACATGGGAATGTGATTCTTCCTATCACTCATCTTTGGCATCACACGAGCCGGGTTATAACCACAACGCTTCATCTTGACGCTGTTAGCGAGCGGCAAAGTGCAGCGCATGACGACTGGACGACGCCAAACATGGAAGCTCCCTCAGTGGGTGACGACCAAGACATACGATTATTTTACGGAGAATGGTGATATTTGGTGATAAAAACCTATGTATGTAGGTACATGTACGAATCGGTGAAGAGGGCGCAAGTGGTGATGGGTGCAGCAGTAAAACGTGCTAAGTCGAATACGGAATGGTGGTCTTGGCACATTACCCCAGAGCAACGGGAATCGAAAGGGAATCTATCTCATCGCCAGGATAGGAACATGTGTTACAACGTCAACAGATCGGTAGCCTAAGTAAGGGATACCCACGTTCCAATTTGCCTCTTTGCTTCCATCCTGCCACTCGATAGGCCTCTTGTTGGTTGTCCTTTGGTGCGCGCGACGGTTGCGACGCGTCTGCTCGCGAGCTTTTCCAAGCTTCCATCACCATATTTTGTCAATTCTGAACGACGCGTGATCCACGAGGGCAGATATGTTCACCGCAACAGGGAAAACGGCGCCCCCGCAGGCTTTCATCTCAAGTTATGCGCCCCGCCTGCGCTCCTATGGAAACTCTCTTATATCGCCCATTGTCCCGGCTGCCAACACCCTGCCACCGCGAACGACGAAACGCGGAACTGCCGTGGTCAGCTACGCTGAAGATGGCTTCGATGACGAAGACTTCGAAGACAGCGAAGGCCCCCGACGCGCAACCGGACTGCGAAGTTTGAGAAGGGATGAGACTACACTGGATAGGGCTACCCAAATAGCTGCGTTGGGGAAAGAACTTACTGCGCCCGTCGAAGTACAGGGTATCTGGCGAGATTGGATGGGGAGACCGAAACACACTCGCACCGAAAAACAAGTCCAGGTGCAGGCCGCTCTACCGGTGGTGCTGATTCCCATTCGCATAGATTTGGACATTCCGTCCTTCCGACCAGAAGCTCCCCTCCCCATGCCATCCAATGCGCGCGAATTCGGCATCGACGAGTCTTTACCCGCCTACAAACAACCAGACGTTACACCCATGTATCGCCTCAAAGACTCGTTCTTGTGGAATCTGCACGAAGCTTTGACAACCCCCGATCAATTCGCTAAAGTGTTCGTTGATGAGCTGGATCTACCTGCAGACCGAAAGCCTCAGCTGATACACAACATTGCCAGTCAAATCCGGACACAACTCGAAGAATATGCAGGCGTTGCTCTCCATCCTCTCTTTCACTCGGCGGCATCACCTAACATGGACGGAACCCTGACAAAATCTGTACAACCTGCGCTATCACGAGCAGGTACTTCAACACCTGCAATAAGTGCAACGAATGGCGCTGCAACTCCGGTGCCAAACGGCACCACCCAAACAGGAGGCACGTCAACACCAGCAACAATTCCTAATGGTATTACCGCGACAGCCACCTCGCTACACCCAGAAGATCTTCACAATCCGGATGACACATATAGATGCATTGTATCATTGAACATAAACTTGATGAATAGACTTTACAGCGACAAGTTCGAATGGTCCTTGCTACATCCACCAGGGTTCGCGGAAATGTTCGCTAAGGTCACTTGTGCCGATATAGGGTTGGCAGGGGAGTGGATCCCAGCCCTCACTCACGCTATATACGAGGCTACCCTCCGCTTGAAAAAGGAGGTTTGCGAAAACGGAGGCCTGGTCGGCGATGGCGAAATCGACAACGATGCTGCCGACGTAACGAGCGGTGCGGGTTGGAGATACGATCAAGAGCATCTGTGTGACGAATGGGAGCCCAAGGTCGAAATACTTTCGAAAGAGGAAATCGAAAAACGGGAGGGCGATCGGGAGAGAGAGATCCGAAGGCTGAGAAGAGACACTGCAAGATTCTCATCTACAGCCAATATGTCTGGTACGCCACAAAACGACTTCTTCGCCAATCCGGAGCAACAGGAGAACATGGGTCGCGGCGAACGAAGCAAAAAGAAGAGGCGGTTTAGGAGTCTCAGTCCTGTTGGACGAGATACCCCAGATTCCGGTGCAGGCTATGGGGGCCAAGGAAACGGTCTGCAAGAAGGGTGAGTTGAAAGCCTACGTTCATTTTCATTACACATCGCTGACTAGACACAGAGAGCGACTAGCTTGGCGATGCGCACATTGTTTGGTCTGGGGATCTGCCGTCTGGGCTGTTCGCGACGGACCGAGAGGACCGCGAAGTCTTTGCAACAACTGCGGCTATCTCTACGAAAGGGACAAAAAGCTCCCACCATGGTCGGAGAATCTGTTTCTGTATGATCGGCCTCACGACGTGAGAATAACTTATCAACCAAGGTAGCGCCTTATTGTTTCTCTCATATTCATACAAGCCTCGCTCCACTGTAAGGGTATGCTTGCAATAGGCACTGCATACTGCAGCTGGAACGTGTGTATCTTGTTGTTTGCAGCATTTCTCAGCGTGGCGTAAGGACGGAACTTTATTGGCCTTTGGTAATGGATATAAAACGGGGTCAGTTGGATAGCTACGTTCCACATGTATTCGTAACATGCTCTCGATAGGATTGCACGTCCTCGGATGTCTGCACCATGGGGAGCCTCCAAATTCACAGCTGGTTGTCTTAATGGAACAGGGGGTGGCGGCATCGAAATGTCGGATGAGATCACGTCTGTACGTTTTTCTATTTCAATATAGATTAAAGGCGTGACCATCACATCAGTAGCATTGTGGGTTGGTGACTATATCCAGACCATTCTACAGAAATAGCGTGTCAGATGACTCACTGGCGTGTCGAGAACAATAGCAAGCATGTATTACACCTTTGTATTGTTGTGTAGTCTTGGCAAATCCCATTCACTTCCTATTCACTCCTTATTGTGTACTCATTCGGGTAACAATACGGACGATTTTATCTTACTATTATCCCGCTAAATGAAATTCCTGAACACAGACTGATGGCATTTTCCCACTGCATTACGAACTTAGAATGTGCTTTATTCAAGTCCTCTCACAGACAGTTGCTTCCCCACGGTTCTCGACTATTGTCCACGAATCGGATTGTAGTTTTCAAGTTTGTAGATTTGCGATCGCGGGTTGGAAAAGGGTGTTGTGCTACATTGTTATGCGCAAAAAGAACGGTTCGTTGAATTATCTGCTGCGAGACGTCCAACTGGTGGTTCATGCGATCTCGCATGCAAGCTGAAGTCTACATGGGCCCATTTCCTAGAGCGGCTAGTGTGTGAAACTCTACCCTATTGTGGTGGTGAGTACAATAGCCGGCAGTTTTTGCATGAGGGCTTGCTATTGTGTTCGCGTTTCAGAAACTGTCAATAAGAGGTGTGGAATATATGGCTGGCGTAGGAATGGGTATGTACTTATGATCAGTACATATATATACCTTTGGAATCCATCATTTGGTTCTTGCAGACTACATTGCGATATTCTATGTACTTGTCATTGCACCTACTCAGGCGGATACATATCTTTTACACTTCTGAAAGAGTCTGAGAGTAATTTCTGGCTGAAAGAACCTTTTTTCGCGTACTAGGTACTGCCACGCTGCTGAAAGCGAATCCCGGATTTTCATCTACCCATTACGTAGGCTAGGCAAACCTCACCCAAGAGAAATAAATCAACAAAAATACAGAAATCTACCTACCGACTCCATTGCCGACAGCAGGAGTAAGACAGGTTTTAACGTCGGAACCCACCGTCTTTGAGGAATTACGCCCACGAACTGTCACCACTACCTGAAGTTACTCACCCCAGCATCACGCCACTGTCGAACCTGTACCACGATAATTCCCGGGTTAGCCAAAATTTCCGTATACACACATATACATGGATCCATCACGCATCATGAGTTTGCAGAACGCAAAACTCAATACTATTCTCTCCGATTCTCGACGAGGTAATCGAAATACGGAGTCGACTTCTAATATGCCACCTCCCCCAGCTTACCACACTGTCATGAATCCTAGTCCCAACGACGATATGCACAACTCCTACGGCCCAGAAGACAACAAGGAAGAAGAGGAAACTCCAGAGATAAATGTCAATGCTTCGACCCAGATCCGAGGCCATGGCAATATCATCAGTATCGCGCAAATGGATAGCGGACGCATAGCGAGCCTGGTAGCTATGCTAGTATCCGGCAATCCACCCCAAACAGCATCACAACAACAGCAAGAGCACCCTGAAAGCCCGGGACAGGTACATACTCCGTCGCCAAGGCTCTCGCCACAGCCGCACAACGAGAGACAGTACCACGCCAGAAAGACCCCGAAGATGATCATCAACATCAACTGCGGCGCCACCGTAGTCGGTGACCGAAACATCGTAGGACCTGGCTTGGGCGACATAGCACGGCACATGCAAATCGCGCAGCGAAATCAAGCTCTCGCCGCCCAGCAGCAACAGCAACAGCAGCATCATCAGATGAATGCAAACCGGACTTCAACAGCGGGAGCCCATGTTTCGACAGCAGCTCCTCCACCACCACCGCCAGGGCTTGGATTCTCAATTCACGCGCAAACTCCTCCTCCACATCCAATGGCGATGACGCCGCCTATGAGTCGAAGTTCGAGTTTTGGAAGCCAGGGTTCGACTGGCGTCAAGAGGAAGAGCGAAGGACCAATTGAAGAGAGTGCTGCGAAAAGAAGTTGTTGATGGGTGTTTAGTTTCATTTTTCTTCCCTTTGGTTTCCTTCCAAGTGAAATGTGTTATCTATTTTGCATTTATTCATGTGGCGTATCCTGGTTACCAAAATACTTAAGTAGTATTATTCGGGTCGAGGGCAAACAAGTGGCGTATACGAGGGTGCATAACGAGGGTTTTTATGCTGAATTCAAACTCAAAATTCATATTGCTCGTCCCATTCCGAATGCTGGAAACAACTGTTTTGAGCCTTGGGTTACGAATCTTCGTACTTTGTCAGACACTCATTTGTGGGTTTTCCCCCAGCCAAAGAAAAAAGTGGTCGTATACTTATGCAGGTTAATATCGGATGGAAGAATTCTGGTATGCAAGAGTCGCTATTTAGGGCACATCTGCCGGGTGCCGCGCGCATGTTGAGATGGTGCATCGTACCTTTGTAGTAACTATTAGACACGAGTGCAAGTGCATTCCCGTTACGGACGGCACGTCGTCTCCGTCCCGCAGCGAGACCGAGCTGGCGCAAGGTGGCCTCTTGGGAAAGTCGCCACCCAGCCCATACTCAATCGAGCAACTGGCTCAAGCTGGTCTTCAACGTGCAAACGTCAAGGGCTTGGAGGCTGCCCAAGCAACCGTAGGGGGGAATGGCGGCGCAACTATATGTTAGCAACAGCCCGTAGTATCCAGCTTGGTTTACTGGTCTACTATCGCATTTGTTCCCACTGCTGCTCCAGCGTGCATTCGTCACTTCATCACTGCCGACTCAAACGGGCTGACGAAGAACGCTCCCCAGCTCAGCCTTAGTTCGTTTCGGGAAAGGCGTCAATTGAGCTACTTCCGCTCAACGTAATCCTCACCACCCTTTGCTTTCTCTCTACTCAACCTCTCCCTTCAAGCTCTCCTCCCCTTTCCTACTCTACCCTTCCCTTCCTTTCTCAATTCCTTCCCCTTCGCCCTGATTTCAACCCTTTTTTGCTACACGGAGCACGGCTGCTGCACGGTCCTGTCGGCGAGCTGTTTCCCCATCCAAGTTCCCCTACCACCTGTCCCCATCTCAGCTCGGTACCACCGTTTCCTGTATCACAATTGTCCTCCTCGCTGGGACGTAGCACGAGCAACACGTTTAGCCCGCCATCCTGCCATTTTAGTTGCTCATTCTAGCCTCGCACTGGAAGCTCTCCTTACTTCTGCTTTCCTCAACAACCTCGCCCTGCTTGGACACGCCTAGAATCTTTGGGCCTGTGAACATACCTCCGGGCCTTGCACTGTCCCTTGCTCGTGCTGTTGAAATTACGGAACCTGGTCGCGTATATATTCCCACCAGGGTCAACAGCAGAGGTCACAAATCATCATGGACGCGTCGGTACTCAAGAATTGGGCTATCTTCTTAGTCCTCGCTGGAGGCATTTACCTCTTCACGAGGAAGGGTAAAGGCGGCGAAACCCGGGGACGCTCTCTCCAGCGCGCAACAAACAATGCTGCCTCCAACGTAAAGGGAGCTGCTCAATGGAGCGAGGAGGAGACGAAATCGAAGGCGAAACAGGCTGGAAAGGCCACCAAGGCAAAGGCTCCTCGTAAATCAGTCAAGAAGGCTGTTCAGGAGGTCGGCGACAAGGCCGAAGCCTACCTCTCCGCCGCCTCTTCCAACACAGGGGCCGATGCGGATGACGATACCCCGCCCACCGCATCCCCGAGTGGTCGCGATGTCTCCGACATGCTGGAGCCCCAGGGCCCGAAGTCGGTTTTGAAGATCAACGCTTCCGAAAAGCAGGCACGCCCCTCCAAGCCGCAGCAACAGCGCTCCGAATCCGCCACGGAGACAAAGAAGCAGAGGCAGAACAGGAAGAAGAAGGAAGAGGAGAAGGCTGCCCGCGAGGCAGCTGAGGAGGAACGCAAGAAGTTGCTTGAGCAGCAGCGTCGCACCGCTCGCGAGGCCCGCGGGGAGGCTGCACGCAACGGGCTCCAGCCCGCTCAGGCCCCAACCTCCAACGCCTGGAGCAGTGGCTCTGCCCCAGCTGCCAAGCCGGGTTTGATTGGTGGCCAGCTCTTGGACACCCTCGACAATGTCGCTGAGGTCACTCCCAGTGCGGGAGGCCCCACCAATGGTACAACTCCTTCTGAGTCGACGAAATATGGCAACCTCCCCTCGGAGGAAGATCAATTGAGGATGGCCATGGAGGAGAGTGCTTGGACCACTGTTCCGAAAGGCCGCAAGAAGGCAAAGAAGGAGGCCGCGGATGAGGGTAGCGACTCCGGCGCCCAGGAAGCCGCTCCCGCCCCTGTCAAGGCCGCTCCGGTCAAGGCTGCCCCCGTCAAAAAAGCGGAGAACACTAAGCCGGCCTCGCGATTTGATGTCTTGTCCCAGCCCATCACCGACGTTGGTGATCCAAGGGACTCTGACTGGCCTGTTGTGTAAAGACTCATGTCATCCTGAGAAAATTGTCCAAAATGCGAGTTCAAGCAATATGTCGAACTTGATAGGATTTCATGCGGTCTCTGATATTTGGCGGTCATTTGGAGTATCGGCGGGGAGCAGATAGCGTGTTTTTCGCTATGGCTTTGGGAGGTTGTTTGCGGCTATCGACGACAATGTAGTTTCCAAGGTGTATAACAGCTGATTTCATTTGTCCCATCTTTTTCTTATACTTTGCTTTTTTCTATCAAGACTGCGGGGACCACATTTGGGGGCGCAACACTTGCATCGATGGGCTTGAACAGCGACAGCCGTATTTATCTATCTCTAAAAGCGACGGTGGTATTTGAAGGCTGGTATGCCAGCTTCGATGCTGCTCTTCTGCGTGTTTCCAATTACATGTATTTCTCTATAGTTCTCAGTGAGAAGCCTGCCGGGCGATTGATTTTCCTCGACGCTTGGCTGTATTGTGTTGCAATTGAAAGATTGAAAAACTGCAGGTAGGGCTTTGTTGGCTGGTTGCGTTGCTTGTAGCAGTGTGACATGCATCATCCTGCACAAAGGTCCATTCATGTACGACATCGAGTGTACAAGATAGCACGTTTGCATACGTAGGGGGAGAGCAATTGAGTTAAGTATACGCAGGTACGAGATGCAGGACCGTTGCCCACGTGTCATGGCTTGCTAGCCGTACGGCCTTGGGGGTTTGTTTCTGAAGTTCCGATTGCCATTCCATACGTACGGTATATACCTGTGACTTCTACACGACTCGGTGGCTAGCATCGGAACTCGAATTGTCCGGCCTCGGGTGAGATGGTTGTTGTCCGAGGGTAAGTGAGATGCAATCATGTAGCAGTGAAAGAAGGCATACCACATCTGGCTTCGATAAGGTTTCGATCCCATGCGGGTTGAAATTGCAGTCGTCATGAGTGCTGTGTGATGGCCATGTAATAATATGTAGGGTATTCGAGAAGCCCGCTACAGCTGCGTTGGAATTGACTTTGTCGAAGCCCAGAATAGAAACGGGGAACTAGGATAGGATTACTCTCCGCGCGGTGAATTAAAAGTTAGTGAAATGACCATGATCCGTTGAAAAGCCCCAATGCTAGTTGATGAGCGCAGGCGCAGTGCGAGTGTGATCCTCGGAAACCGTCCGTGCGCAGAAACGAGACGCGTGAGGTTAGTTCGGCAATAGGACACCGTTTCTTCAGCGGAGAGCGAGAGCTTCAAACACTAAAACCCAGGCCTGCCCACCCACCGAGTCGTTGACCTCAACTTCTCCAAAGACTCACACTCCTTTCGCTCCACAACCCACCACAACCATGGCCCAGATACGCGGCACCGCAGGTTACCACCTGGGTAACCAGAGCCCCTTCGGCAACGCTGGCCGCAGCGACGGCTCCAACAATGACCCCAGTCCCCTCGATCAGCTACGAGAACAAACGAACAAGGTTGAGGACTGGCTCGACACCATTTCAGAACCCGTCAAGCCGTGAGTACCTCTCCAAGGTGTCTGGAGCTGGGAAGTCCGGGCTCTGCACATCTCACGACTGCGCGTCAAGTATGCGGCTGACCGGCTTGTGAATAGATACATTCCCGCAGTGGGCCGCTTTTTGATTGTCGTCACCTTTATCGAGGATGCCCTGCGCATAATAACTCAGTGGAGCGATCAGCTCACGTATCTAAAAGATTACCGGAAGAGTACGCATCACTTTCGTCTCAATCGCAATTGTGAGCCGTAAAGCTAACATGTGCTTGCTCACAGTTCCGACTGGCCTCACCCACCTGTTCCTCATCATCAACGTTATCGCCATGGTGTCTTGCTCTTTCATGATTATCGCACGGAAGCACTCGGACTACGGAGTCTTTGGCCTCATCGGCGTCGTCATTCTCCAGGGTATCGGATACGGGTTGGTCTTTGACCTCAACTTCTTCCTCCGCAACTTGTCCGTCATGGGTGGTCTATTGATGGTCTTGTCGGATTCGTGGGTTCGCAAGAGGTTTGCGCCCGCAGGCCTCCCTCAGCTGGACGAGAAAGATCGCAAGATGTACTTCCAGCTTGCTGGTCGTGTTCTCTTGATCTTCCTCTTCATTGGCTTTGTTTTCCGTGGCGAATGGAGCCTCTCAAGGATTCTCGTCAGCTTGCTGGGATTCATTGCATGCGTTATGGTGGTCATTGGGTTCAAGGCCAAGTTCAGCGCCATCATGTTGGTGCTTATCCTCAGCGTCTTCAACATTATTGTCAACAACTTCTGGACGCTCCACGAACATCACCCCCACAAGGACTTTGCCAAGTACGATTTCTTCCAGATCCTTTCCATTGTGTAAGTTCATCCAACCTCCACTTTTTACGTCAAGTTGCTAATGACCACACAGCGGCGGTCTCCTTTTGCTGGTCAACATGGGTCCCGGCCAGTTTTCAGTTGATGAGAAGAAGAAGGTCTACTAGATTAGACCAGTTATGTTCTACGTAATATCCTGCGATACTATGAACCTAGCATGATTGGAACGAACATGTGATATCTGAGCCTACCTATTCACGATGAACAAAATTACACGGGCGATCAAGACTGCTCGAAACGGCGCACACGATACATTATGGGGAGGAAACCATAAAAAGTTGGGAAAGCTTAGCAAAGGAGTAGGCCGATGGCTCTACGGCTTTTTGTGTAGAATAGGAGTATTGCTGTCACAAGAATCGGCGTTGGTAACATGTCAATCGGGCTTTGAACTGGTTGTTTCGAATTGAAGCAACTGAAATTACCTTTCTTCTATATATTGAGCTACATCATCATTTTGGACACAATCTGAGGAATTCTCTGACGTGAGTATGTATATGTGCGCTCATGTGGACAGATTTATGAGTTTGGTATGCGGGGCTCGGAACGTCATGAAGTACACAAGGTCCACTTTTCGGGCACCTCCGTCCCATTGTTTGCGAGCTGCGAAGTGGGATGAAATGTGCACTAGCAGCATCCATTCCTTATCTAATCACTACCACGGCTGCCTTTTGCTTTACTCCTCGTATTCGTTCATCAGCCTGCTCAAGAGCTTGTATACTGCTCCACCATCATAGAATCTTGCAAATTTGAACTATTTAGATCTATTTCTATCTCTCATCATACCATGGCTCCCACCCGTATCATCATAGACACCGATCCCGTAAGTTTGAATAACATAGTTTTGTATATACCCGCAAGGCTGATGGTTATGTATACAGGGTGTGGACGACATCCTGGCTATGCTTCTTGCTTTCTCAGCCAAACCCGAAGAACTTCAGGTCCTAATGTTGAGTCTCACGTTTGGTAACGTTGAAGTGCAAAAGTAAATCAGTCTTGTTCTTTTTCTCTTCTTCTTGTATTACTGGTTCCCTGTTGCCCTTATTCTGTGTGGAAACGATGTACCGCACCCCTATCCTAATTTTCAATCAAAGTTATCCGTATGCTGAAATTCAATTTTTCTAGCTGCTTGAGGAACGTCGTTACGTTGTTCCATCATATCGAAAAGGAACGAGCGTGGCGGAAGGAAAATGGTAGACCGGAGGGGTTTGAAACGCTCATGGCGAACAAACCTATCGGTATGCCACCTAAAGAGTTGAGAATAGAAAGAGAATTGCATTAACATGATTATGCAGTTGCCGTGGGAGCTGAAGAACCGCTTGCTGAGCACATGGTAAGTTGATCCACTGTCCAGGTAGTTGTATAAGGCACTTTCTAATTTTCTTCAGATGGTTGCAGATTTCTTCCGTAAGTGAACCAACCCGTCACCAGAAAGGCGAGAGAATGTCTTCAAAGGGGTTAACTTACACTTTACAGACGGCAAGGACGGTTTAGGCGGCATTCACTCCAGCGTAAGCTTCCATGCTCCCTTTCCAACTTCAACCGTTTCTCACTCTATATCCTCCATAGCACCCTCATCTCAGCCCCGACGAAACCTGGAAATCCCTCTTCCTCCCAGCGCCAAAAAATCTCAGCCGCGAAGAAGTAGCCGAACTGCAAGAAGTCGAGGACTCGCACTCACTCTTCACGCCTTCCCTGAAACCAGCCCACGAGGAAATGCTGCAGATCTTGCGGGACAACGAACCGGATACGATCACGATTGTGGCGATTGGGCCGCTGACGAATCTGGCCATGGCCGCAGCGAAGGACCCCGAGGCGTTTTTGAGGGTCAAGGAGGTGTTGGTCATGGGCGGAGCGGTGGACGCGCCGGGGAATGTGAGTGCTTTCTTGTTTCTCTTCTCTTCCAGGCATACATTCTCTATCGTTACCACACCACCAAACCCCTCCTCCAACCTTAATGTACATTGTTTCGTCCTTTCCTTTTCCATTCTTCCTTGCGAAGGGCAGCTCTAAGCGTTACTCAGCCCCCCAACCTCTCCCTCATCTACTCCGCTTCCACCATGTCCATCCCCGTCCCCAACTTCAACCTCATCAAACAGCCCGATACGCCGCTACGCAGAGAGCTAAACCTTCGTAACCAGATGACCCCCGGCGCCGAATTCAACACGTACGCCGACAGCGTGGCGGCTGCGCGCGTCTATGCACTTACCAGCCCCAACCCCAAAACCACCATGCCGCCCACGATCGGCGGGAGGAAACAGTTACCCCCGTATCCGGAAAACCTATCAAGGCGGCTGAAAGTTAAATTGTTCCCGCTCGGTAAGTCCACAATCTCACTCAAAATTCCCTCCCCCCCTATCCCATCGCAAGACCCTTCAGAAAGAGGGAAAAAATGAAATCACTTTGAAGCTATCCCCACCACCACCAGCACCACCAGCAACCTAACCAAAAAACAAACAGACATAACAGAACCGCACCTCCTCCCCCGCTCCCTCTACACATCCTACACCAGCACGGCACCCCTCCCCACCTCGCCCCTCGTCAGCTGGACAACCCTCTTCCTAACCTCGACCTTCTCCAAAATCGCCTCCCTCTCCCCCTCCACCGTCGACCCGTCCACCGTGGGGCTCCAACTCCACGATCCCCTGCCCATCTGGTACTGCATGAGCCCGTCGCTCGCCGGGTGGGACTTCATCGAGAACGAGGACCTGCGGGTTGAAACGGCGGGGCAGTGGACGAGGGGCTGCTGTGTGGTGGATCGGCGGGGGAGGGATGTTAATATGGGTGAGGGGGATTTGGAGGAGGAGGTTGTGGGGGATGCTGGGGGGTGGAGGGATGCGAGGAGGGGGAATCGCGTGGGGAGGTGTGTGGCGAGTCCGGGGACGGAGAGGTTCGCGGGGGTGCTTTTGGAGAGGGTGTTTGGGGCGGTGTAAGGTTTTTTTTAGGGAGTGGTGGGTGTACATAGGGGGTGACGTGATTTGGTCTTTCAATGAGTATACCTACTGGAGAAGGAAAGAATCCTGCGGGTGTGAAATACTTCGATCGTCTACCAAAAAAGATACGTCTTGGATTTCCCGTTGCTACCTAGACTCTCACGCTACCTCTGAGTTGATGGTGCTTCGCAACGTCAGTGGATGGACAAAGGAGAAATTAGTCCAGGATGAGTAACGGCAGCACTTGTTTCCTCCCCATGATATTCCACATGCTCGCATTCGTACGCTACGAGAATGATGACCGATTGATCTGATGACATGATTTTTAGTCTGCCTTGGGATACCTAAATGTAGTGTTCCTAGTAATGCCCACTCCCCTTCAACTGAAAAAAGAAGAGACTAGTTATACAAAGATGACATGAGACGCAAAATGCAGTCAACCCAATGCCAGTTTCAGTTTCATTTTCATTTTTTTCTTATTGATAGCTCAATCCTCCCCACTACCATCTCCTCCCCTCATCATTAAAGTCCTTGCCTTGCCTTTCCCTCTCAATCCTCTCGTCAAACTCCCTCTGTGCCTGCTCCTGGGCCCGCTGCCTCTCTTCCTCCGAGCCCGCAAAGGTAAAACTGTCTCCTATCGTAGAATCCTCGCGCTGGGGCCGTCGAGGCGGTCTTCCTGGCGGTGGCGGGCGCTGAATAGGCGGCAGACTGCCCCCGCGACGGAGCCGTTCCCAGGCCGAACCCGACGACTCCGTTGATCCTGACGCATCGGTGGAGTTTTGCGTCTCGGCTTGGAAGAGGCCGCCTGTTGGGGAAGCGTCATCGGCGGCGAACGGCGATTGTTGCTGCTGTTGCGATGGCGGCGGTCGTCTACCCCATGCTTGAGAGGGCTGGCTCGGAAATTGCCCAGAAGGAGCATGTGAAGTGTCATCGTGTGAGGGGTATGAAGGGCTTGCAGATGAGCTCCAAGGACTGTCTGCAGATGCGGTTGGAGCCATGTCATCATCAAACCCTGTAGCTTGCGCTTGATCAGAACTCGACGCTCTTGAAGAATCGGCCACCACCTCCTTTGTTATCTTCGCGATATCATCCATCGACAACCTCGGGCTACCTTTATGAGCTTTTGAGGCAGCCCGTGTATCCAATATAACTTGTCGCAAACGAGGATCATCCACTATCGCCTTCGCAGTTATAGGCTGCTGGATTATATGCGCAACGGCATCGCCGAGCTGTGTCGCGACGATCCAGTAACAGGCAAGCCGCCAACTGTGGCGAGCAGGCTGAGCCCACGGCCCTTTGATAAACATGAACTTGTTCGGATCGGCATTTGTCGTCTTCCAAAATGGATATTGATTCGTCTGCATAGTAGAGTACCATCGATATATACCCGCCAGACCCGCTCCTGCGGCAATGTACGACTTTCTGGTCTCCATAGCATAAATGTGCCCTGCAAATGCCTGCGCCTCTTCAGCGGTCACCGGGCGTGCCATTGCCTTTGATTGACCGCGCAGCAAGACCTGTACCTTCATGCGCATAGACGTGTCTGACATGTTCAGGAAGGGGAGGCGAAGTGGGTGAGGCAACGACTCGGTGTCGTAATGGTATAAGAGGTGTTGGTTCGACGAGTACGCATCGTTGCTGGGGGGTTCGGGAGCGGTGGAAGAGCTGTCTGGTGCTGGATCTAGTTCTTCGAGAACCATGATGGGCCACCCGAAATATTATGCAAGGCCGTGGGAGTCGAATGGATGTTTGTGTGTTGACTTCAAATGTTGGGTGTAAAGTCACGCCGGGGTGGGCAGAGGTTAGGCATAGCTCCAACGATGACGCAAAACAGAGCTACGAACATAATTCTTGGCACCGCTATTGCCGTACCACACACCTGCCTCGCGGGTAACTACAACATTGAAGTGGGTTACATTCAAAGCAAGGAAGTGTCACTGCATTATTAGTATTTTGATACGCTATCTCAATATGGGACGACTCTATACCAGGGATATAACACAATGGTGCAATCCTCGAACGCATACAGATATTCATATCCAATACATCAATGAAATTGGCAACGGTCATGCGTTGTGAGTTTATACAAAAAGGTCGAAATCGCAATGTATTGGCTTCAGGACCTCTCTATGACCAAGCCCTGTCATCAATACCTCTCTGCCTACTACCAACGCTAGTTGTACAACCAAGGGAGTTTTTGACACAGAATAGAATGATTGCATGGGATATGCACATCCAATAGAATAAAAATCGCATAACGATGCCCACAAGCCCCAATCCTGAATGCTCTGAACGCCAACGCCTGTATGCTGAAGTATAAAGAATTTCTGCGGTGACCGGGGACGCTCGATGAGGGATAAAACGAAACGCGCAAGCCAATAATAAAGATTGCCGCAATGTTCGTTGCCGTTGTTGACTGGTAGCGGTCGGGCGCGCATGAAGTGCCATAGGGACTGCTTCCTCTGCTGTCAACAATGCGAATTGCACGACGTGGATACGCCATGATCACGTACATTGAGCAGATACTGGATAGACTCCCATTTCCGGTCCAGGAGCCATTACAGAAAACAACACCCTAGCCACACGGCATCTTGTCAGTATAACTGAGACGGCTGGGTCTCATAGAATAACGCAACGGCAGCCGGCAGTGGCTTCCTCGTCCGTGTCGCGGCGGCTCCCACTTTTGCCTCCTTTTGCGTCCTCATCGTCGACCACCTCTTGCGGCTTTACAGTCATGTGCACGACATTCGGAGCCTCCGTCTGGAATCGGCATTCTACAATCGAAGGAGTTAGTTGAGCACGATAGAGACTGGCGTTAACCTATGTGCGAAAGAAAGAAAGATATACCTTTGAGTGGGACTTTATCCTCAAGCATGCGGCCGAAATGTATGAGACGTATTGAACTGGGTGAAGTCGGTCTGGGTTCCCACTCTGCATTCGACAGAAACGTTAGCTTAGTAGGGAGGTATAGCTTATGACGCAAACTGGATTACAAGACCACAGATTGACAAGTTTGCATCATGAGATTGTGTCTTCTGTAATTGGTGGTACTGACCTTCCCGCCAATCCCGCCATATGAGCTCCTTTAGAGTGTACACACTAATGTTGTATGGATCCATGTCGTCCACTGTGACATTGCGCTTCTTGAGGTACTTTTCGTCAATCTTGTATGGATGCCGTGCGCCTGTCGTGAGCAACAACATAATGACGACAACAGGACCATTGGTGTTATCGGGGTTCAATGCGGGCGATTCGGTGGAGGGACCAATCGCCTCGGTCTCGGTGCGATTGAGGTTGGCGGGGGCTTCCGGCTTGGAAGAGGGCGAGGCGACTGAGGAGGGCTCTGCAGGTTGCGCATCCACCGGAGTATGCAGCGAAGCATTTTGGGAGTTGTCGGGGGGTTGCACAGCAGGATTCGCGGGTGGCTCTGATGCCGGCAAATGCTTCATTTCGACAGGACTTGTGGACGGTGCAGCGTGTTCTCTGCTCGCTGGCCGTGAGCCCGAAGAGGCCGGCGCAGCGGAGGTGCCAGCGGTGGGAGGCTGAACATCAGGCGAGGAAGTGGCCATTTGGAGAGGATAGACGCGCCGCCGTCAAACGACCGCAGCGGGACAAAAACGACTGGACTGCGCGGAGCGACGGAACCAAAGAGGAGCAGCAGTGGGTGGGTAAATGTATATTACGCGGTAGGTGGGCTCCAGCGGAAGAATAGGATGGGGGCGAGTGGTGATGGGGGTTGGTGAAGGCAGGAGGGGAGTCGGGGGTGGAGAGAATGGAGATAGGATCGACGGGTGGAGAGGTCGATGTAGGAAAGTTGACAAGAGGGAAAGAGAGCTGAGGTAATGTGGCAGACAATCAGAAGCGCGCTCGCATTACTAGTTGACTTGGAGCACAAGCACAAGTAATTACACCAAGGAAGGGCACAGGGGCAAGCACAGGGGCATCGAATCTGGTGCACACTGCAGAGTCCAGCCAGACGCGATGAAACCAAACGACACTGGACAGTATGTAGAGAGTGGGAGAGTGGAGGGTGGACAGGAGACGAGACGAGCAGAGATGAGACGGCAAGTCACGGCCGGCCGTGCTCTAACGCTGGTCATTACATTACTCCACACATACGCAACAAGCACTTGCTCTCCACAGAACGAGGGCCGAAAACCGTCTGTCTGGGTCATGGAGAGACCGACATGTGGACGTACAGACGTACAGACATCAGACAGACGGACGGACGGACAGATCGCCTCACTCCCGTTTTGTCTGCTAAGGTACATGTACCCCCCATCACCACCGCCGCGTCATCGATATCCACGGTTCTTCGTGTTTTTCCTGCTCTTCGTTGGCATGCTGCGTTCCTTATCGCGCTGCGCATACATAGAGATGGTCTGCTGTGGTCTCCTCTCCGCAGCCCCAGCTCCCTAACGACGCTTAGTGTCCGAACTCATCAAGTTTGCCCTCACGCCCCTGCCGCTCCTCGGCCCTCTAATTGGCCATCCGCTGGTCCGGCCTCGCTCTAGTGCAACCCCCCAGCAAGCTATTTGATATGTCTGTCTTTACAAATACCAAATCCTTCTTTATCCAATTCCACTTACGACTACATACCTACACCATCATCACCGTCTGATATCAGCACCGCCATGCAAAATACCCATCACGCTGTGGTGGCTGTGTCCCCTCCCCCACGACACGCATCCTCGAAAGCACCAGTTAATAGCAGGACCAGTTGGGACATCAATTAACATTGGCTAGCCCGCTTCCGGGATTCTATATCATATGCCATGCCGCCCATCTTTCTGTCTGTCGTAGTGTAGCGCCTCGCCTTGCCACCAACGCCACCTCTACTCTCAAGTCCTGTATCCATTTGAACCATCCTATCACGTGAAGCTGGCTGGCTGGCAGTTGGACGTACATGTACTTCGTTAGAAGTATCCCACATTTGCGGCATCTCGTCCCCGCCACCCCGCATCATCCGCTTGACAGTTTGCGCCTATAATACAGACTAGCTACCTCACCAGTTCATCTTCATCCTCCCCTCCAACTCGGCATGGAAACTGGGCACTTCACGGAGTTCGTTTCCTGTATCAATCGTGTTAGCAATATGCATCTGTTGATTTCGTCCCTGCAAACACCTACCAACAAACACATCCTCCCAACCAATTTCGCAATCTCGTCCTTCGAGAATATCTTTGTGCACTCCGCTAGACCCACCTAGCACAGCTGGCCTCCACTCACCAGCTGTCGCAATCTTGACCTCCATCCCCCGGCGGATGGGCTCCGCGATCCCGAATTGACGTTTCAGCATCTCCATCTTCAATCTATCCTGCGTCTCCCGCCACTGCACAAGGCGAGCCTCTAGTGGATGTGCTGATTGAAGCTTGACCGACTTTGTGGAAGGGTTGGCCGTGGCGGGGGTGGACGTTTCGGCGAGTCGAGAGCGGAGGGTATCGTGAACACCGGGTGCTGAGGGCGCTGAGGTTTCGGGGGAGAGGTGGCTAGGATGGGACTTTTGGGGAACGAAGCGTAGAGACTGTGCGTTGTCAGTAAGTTTGAAGCTGCTGGAGACCTCTACAGAAGAAGCGCATCATATCTTACCATGGTGGGCACGTCCTGGACGGGTTACGACTGTAGCTGGATGTGTAGGGTGGGACTTTTGGAAATTTCACTCGGGTTTGTTTTGATATGTGATTTGTGAAGCGGTTGACGGAGTGCTGGAGAGCGATGGTAGTTGCTGGTAAAGGTGTGTTCGACATACAGTGGAGCTCAGGCACCTGTGACGCGCGCCGCTAAAGACTTGGCGTCTGACCATTTACCCAGTGATCAACTCAAGTCCATCATTGCGATGTTGGCATGTCAATGCACCAATATTCAATATGAATTATGAAATCTTCAGTTGTAATGGCCTGTATCTTGATGTTTTCGTATGCGCGTGATTACTATCTACAGCTGAATAATACTGTCCAAAGGTATATTCCAGTAGGCACTCGCGGCGAGCATGCTACCTACACTGATCAGGGCCGCCATGAGTACGTTCACAGCATTGTTATCCAATATGTCGTGACCAACTGCAACCTTTCGGCTCTCGTGGTGTTCATCTGCTACTGCGGTTCCACTTGCACCAGCTGATTGCATAACCCGAGTTGCTTGTATTGAGGCATCAGTCCCCGAAGAAATTGCAGCGTCACTTTTACCTTCCCCATGGATACCTGTCTTCTTTCGGATTTCCGCGGATACCTTCGAGCGAGAAGGATGGGAGTGGACCAAAACTCTCCTCCCCCCATCCCCTTCCACAATCTTTCCCGAATGAACATCAACCACACTAGCTTGTAGAAGCGCTCCGAGGAGTGAGTCCAAGATTGACCCACAGAGCCCAGCAACTGTAACCGCCTGCGTATATTGTATCTTCTCGGTCCTAGTCCATTCCTGGCAAAAGGGAAGGAGTAAGGTAGAGGTAGCCGCGATGATGAAGCCTCCCAGCAGCCCGGCTCCTAAGCCGGTCGAGGTCACCCCTCCATTTGTTCCGGGTGGCACGATACGCCACGGTGCTGTTATGAGACGAGGCTTCGACTTTGCAAGAATGCCGAGTTCAGAGGAAAAAGTGTCGCTGGCTACCGCAGCATAGTTCGCAACTATCCCCACGACAAGGACATCGCTGCCTCGTGGCCAGCAAGTATCATCCCTCGAGCCCTCCTTTTTGAGCTGCCATGCGTGAAGCAGAATCAAGACTGATGCTACCGCCGAGTTTGCGAGTACTTGTATGTGGTTTCGAGGCCCTTCGCCGCCGGATGCACCGGTTGCAGATTGTGTGAGTTTTGCCTTAGCTTCGTGGTGAATCTGTATGCAGCTTTTAGTCAGATTCAACTCTGGTGGAGTAAAGCGCGATGATACAGAGCATAACATACCTTCGTTACAAAAGATCCGGAGAGGAAGAACACGGCTAGCAGAGTAAAGAATACACTCCAAGGATGTATTACGTGCACCACCGCGGTCAGGAAAGCAGTAAATATACCGAGTGGTGTTAACGATTTACGTGACCACGCTCGGTATACGAGCGCAGCAACTGCTGGGACGGCTATCTCCGGTCTCATGGTGATCCCGAGTGGGGGTTGTGGTAGGTGAGGTGCGGTCGAGGATGATGACGATGAGTTCATACCCGTAGAAATATCATGTCTTACTGTCCTTGGCGGCCCCTCAGCACCTCATGTTCGCCATTCTCAACTTTTTTTTAGAAATATGCACGAATCAAATTCATTGTTTGCTAAACCAACCCACAGATTCATAAAATGATTATCTCATGTTATTTTCCTGACAGAAACCAATCCTGGCTCAAGCGCTGAAGATCATCCATTTGCCCCATGTACTGTGCGATCCTCAAACATCAAAACGCCTGCCGAAATAGCTCTCAGTCATAACACATACCATTCTACACCACGCTTTGGGGCCTTATTTCTCAATATAAAAGTTCTGTCAGAAATAAGGAGATTGGAGAGTATTTCTATACCATAGTATTGCTATTTTTTCTTCGGCATTACTACTACTATCTCTAACAAATATGCTACAGAACATTACGGGGGTTGGCTAGGTTTGGGAAGGGGTCTCAACGGCACTTTCTACTTTAAAATACTGTTTAATACCCTCTTAACGTAGCTTCTATAGGCGTTCAAGACACGATCTAGACTTTGGTTCTTGTCAAACAGTCTTCCCAGGGTGTGCCAAACCCCGTAATGAAGGTGCCTTATAAGAAGCGACGTAATGTCCCGGCGAAGTCATGTACCTTGAAACATTGTTTCCGTAAAATAAAATGATATTTGCTTATGGAAAAATTGCTCGGGAGGCATCCAGTCCATCAGTGCGTCAACATGACAGCCAAAGGAGATATCACCGTGCTTATACACAGTGGCATATGCCATTGGAAAGGTTAGCGCATTACCTATTTGGGCATGCTCTGCGGTGAGAGCGGCTGTGCCTCCATCATGTTCCTCGCCCCCAAGCAAGAACAATGCATACGGTACAGTATAGTGACGTTGTGGGTCTAAAGGCGTAAGAGCCCCCGCTTAATGCTTCTCAGCCTCTTTCACGCTGAGATGCCCCGATTAGGACAAAGTGGGAGCAATGGATATAAGATTCTGTTTGCGCTCTCATGCTTCCGCCCATATGTCTTCACTATCTTTCTTCTATTTTACAGTCATATAATTGGTCTATCATTTCGAGGTTTTGCTTCATAATTTGTTCCGTGTTAGTATCCTCGCTTCAACATGGCTTACATGCTCTTCAAATATATACGGCGTAAAGTCAAGGAAAACAAAGAAAGGAGAGAAGCATTAGCCATTGGAGATGATGGCCATCTCGTCCCAGATATCAATTCAAGACAGACAGGAGGTTCACCTTCACAGCATGGGCATGAACTTAGCGACCTTCCTCCCAATGACCCTAGTTCTCATCCCACAAAAGAAGAGCACGAACAACAAAAACGGGAACAAAGAGAGATCACAAAACGTCGCTGGAAGCTTATGGCTGGCCTCCTTCTCCCCAATTTCCTCGCCTCCATCGACGTCACCATCGTTGCTCCAGCAATTCCTCAAATCAGTTCTCACTTCAGTGAGTCCTGCCTCCTTTGCCCTCGCGAAAACCACGTAGCTAACCAAACTAGATCAACTGGGTGGAGGTTTCAACTGGATTGTCGCCGCTTATACTCTTACATACACGACTTTCGTGCCCATGTCCGGTCAGCTAGCGGACGTTTATGGACGCCATTTCGCGCTGCACTTCCAGATGTTCTGGATCCTGGTCGGCAGTGTACTCTGCGCGGCTGCTCAGAGCTGGACGATGCTTCTGTTCGGACGAGCGATCCAAGGATTAGGCGCTGCTGGGATTTTGAATCTGACGAGGATTGTGCTCAGTGATGGAGTTAGTCTTGCGGACAATTCAAAAAATAATACAGTGTTCTCTTTGGTTAATGGAATAAGGTAAGAAGAACTCTCTTTCCACTTATTGCGGAAGACAATATATGCTGATGATAACTTCCTAGCTATGCCATCGGGCCTGTCATTGGTGGCCATCTCACCTCTGTAAACTGGCGCTACTGCTTCGTCGTCGCCATTCCAATTGCCGTCATCGCGCACGCTCTCATCTTCCTGCTCATGCGGAAAGATCTCGTGGCAGGTCGTGTGGCCCTCAAGGCCGGAGACTCACGCCGGACAGGCTACATCACTGGACTCGGGATCATAGACTGGATCGGTACAATAACCTTCATCTTCGGCGTCGGCCTTATCATCCTTGCAGTACAATGGGGTGGGACGCAGTACTCATGGGGATCTGCGGCAGTTATTGTGCCTTTCGTATTGGGAGGTCTGTTCGTCATCGTCTTCTTCTTGAACGAGTACCTACTAAGCCCAGGACGCTTGTTAAGCCGCATCTTCTCCAGCCAAGTTCCTATGATCCCCTCTTCCATCTTTAGAAAGAAGGACACCTCACTTCTCATGGTCATCAACTTCTCCGCCGGCATGGCCCTAGTTTCGGCATTCTATTTCGTTTCCTATTATTGGCAACTTGCCGAGGGTTACAGTTCCTCCAAATCCGGAACACAGCTTCTTTACTACACCCCCGGACTCGGCGTCGGTGTCTATTCAGCAGTCGTCATGTGCAATAAATTCCCGCGGCAGACATTCCATCCGCTCTTTTTGGGCTCCATCGTCGAGGCTGTCGGTCTAAGTCTCATGACGTGGGCGATATCATCGCGTAACACGACGCTCGTCAGCGTGTTTCTCGCCGTGTCCGGCGCAGGTACAGGGCTGCGCTTCATGCCCATTGTACTGCATGCTGCTGGTACTTGGCCGACACGTATCGCCGCCATACAAAGTATACTAAGCTTTACGCTCCCGCTCGGTGAAACGATTGGTATCTCGATGATGGGAGCCGTGTTCAGTAACAAATACGCACGGTCTCTCCTCTCTCTGGAACGTCTCAGCGGGCATGATGTGGCTAGTTCCAGTGGGCTCAAGAATCTAGACGTATTGAATAATTTACCGCCGGCTGAGCTACAGGCAGTGCGGGACGCGGCAGCCAATGCCGTTATGTGGGCGTTCATCGCCATCTTGCCATTCATGGGGCTCAGTATTGTTGCCGCCATGTGCTTGGGTAATGTCTGGATCGGAACGCCGCGACGGCTCGACGATGACGGCAAAGTGAAGCGCGAGGAGAGGAAAGGTATGGTTATGGATTCTTCGTACTTATATGGGCTTTTAACGGGGAGTGTGGATCGCAGTAGGAGGGAAGTGGATCCTATTGTTGAGCAAAACGAGGCAGAAAAGCAAAGGCAAAAGGCGGACGACGTGGAAGCTGCTGATAGGAATTAGCGAGGTGGATCGTAGTGGCAGATAGCACTGCGTGACCGAGTTTTCTTATGCTATCCTGATCCGATAAGTACAGGATTGTCCCAATAGAAGTATTTTCATGCAATCATACAAAAGCAGTTGTGTTTGTACGTGAAGACAGTGGTCTGCCTGTGCGCTTCCTCGACACACTCACAGCCTTCTTATGATATCTTACAAAGCTTCCTCGTGGTATAAGGCTCATTTCCCTTCTGTCTTCTAAATGTGACTTTTTTTGTTGTCCAAAATGCTTCGCAGCTTCAAATGTGGACGTTTGTCGAAGATGAGTGCAGCTTGCACTTGCAACCGTGAATCTGCACACTATTTAGTCATCAAGTTACCATCATGATATTCCAAGATGACGAACTTCTTCACATACCATGCTCATATTTGGGTTAGTGCCTATGTTGTAACCAAAGACGCCTTCCAGGTGTGCAATCCACTGTTAAGACACAAAGCGAACGTGTTAGTGGTTCTGATTGACGTGGTCGTGCTCGCTCCTTCCAGTGTCTGCACTCTTACGAAGATGTGGTGGTAGCCGGGCGGTTGATTTGTTGCTATAGTGCATGATCGGGACGGGATTGACTCTCAAGGCGGCGACCTCCTCGGACGTGTCGCCGGCGGCGGCTAACTTTGCGAGGCAGGTGCCCATTGTTTGTGTGGGTATTTGGATGGGAGGAGGTTGATGTTTGTGGTTTGTTGTGGTGGGTGTAGAGGCCAGAGGATAGCGGGAGGGGTGTTGACGGGAGGGGAGGTGGTGGAGTGTTTACGTGTTTGGTGGTGGTCTGTTTTAGGCACTGGTGAACCACAACAAGCCACAGAGCGCGGGAACTTGGGACGATCAGAACTTGTTGGTATATCGATGGGGGTTTTATGTCAAGGTGCAGTGATTGAGGTAGCCTGGAAAGGCGCCTCGAATGCTTGCTGCTTGTCTGAAAATTCGTATAACGATTGAATGATAGGAATGTATTTTGGAAAAAAATTTATATGTATGAAACGTTCTCGTCGACAATTGGTAAACATAGACTCATAACAAGGAAAGAATGGGGTATTGATCAGTTTAAAGTCACACTTGACTTTGGTATACAAGCACAGTACAGGCTCCAATCCGTACTTCACGTCGACAAAATAGACTCTTTGCTAGATCCACGATAATGGTGTAGCTGAAAGGAAAAGTTCCCGTTCGATCTTTAATCGATACACTTCCACGGGGATTCATAAATGCGGATAGATTTCGGGATTTTACTCGCTGAATGATTCGTACCGAAATGCAGGCTCTATACGAACGGCTGGTGGCTTAGTTGTAATTTCGTGCTTCAGTTACAGCGTCCGCTTCGCGCTGTGCCCGATTCTCGTTTGCCGCTTGCTGCAGCGTTTGGTTTCGCGTCTGCTTCTTTTGCTCCTCCAATTTCTTCGCAAGATCCCCGGTCACGGGTTTGTTTGCGCGAGCCTAGTGTCCATCATGTATTAGCAATGCTTTCCCACTGATCCAGATATGCACACAGCGAGAGCGATCAAGAGCGTGAAGTCGTCTTCTTTATGAGCTACGCACCTCTGCAGCTGCGGCCGCGGCCGCCTTTGGATCTTGCGTGCCACTTCCGCTCCCACCTACTGTTCTCGGTGGGCCTCCAACTTTTGGCTTCGGCTTTGAAGCACTGCTACCATCTTTGTTTGCAACATGAGAGGGAACCGATGCCTTTGTTGCTGGGGGCGGCGCTGAGCCTAGCGTCCGACCAACACCTTGAAAGTTGTCGTCTTTAGATTGCTTCCCACACAGATTACCCATTATAGATATGTGAAGTGATGATGGTAGAAAGGGCTGACAAGGACGACGAATAAGTGTAGAGCGGAGCTGACGGAGCCAGACAACGTGGATCGAGTCGCTAGACAAACTACTCAGCCTCGCAGCAGGCGGGGGAATGTAGCGCACGGAAGCACGTCGATTGTGGTTGGCGCCAAGAGATTCGACCGGTGGCCTGGAAAAAGAAAGGTCATGGTGACTATAGATGTGACGACTGTGACCATTGGGCTAGCCATATAATGAAAGGTAGCTACAAAAATGTAACACATTAAAGTATCTTAACGAATGCTGCTGTACTATACATACACATGTAAGTAACACATGCGGTTGGTGATTGGAACCGAATGTTGCGTGCTGCGGATCTCCGGACCAATTAGAGCAGAGGCGATTCCATGTTATTAATAGTAAAGTGCGCGAATGACCGCACCGCATTCAATCTTTTTCAAATCTCTTCCATCTTTCTTTCTTCGAACCAAACTCGCTGGAGAAATTGCTTCTTGTTTTCCCGCGAACTTTTTCGTCAGGATTTTTTTTGGCTCTGTGTGCAGAGTCTTTGACTTGTTGGTGCTCTGGCCTCGTCATTTGTGTTTTTCGCTCCGCCAGGTACCGCGACCTTGAGAGATATCGCCTATCTCGTTTACCACAACACCCAAGGCAATGCTTGCTCGATTCTATGACCTTTTCGCTAGAAATATCGCCGAAAGAGACCTCCAGCGTGGTTTTAGAGTAGAATACTCTCGTTGAGTGAAAGAGAAGTTTGAGGGTATGTATGTGGACATAGGCGCCTGCCTGAAACTATCCTGATCACGTGGCCTTCTGTGAGTACCATGATGGTTAAGGTCCCCCCCAAGCTTCATCACCTCTACCTCGGGCAGATCTCGGAGTCCAACCATCTGCATGATCTCATGCTCCCTCCACCAAACGCCCTCAGCGCACTCGCTACTCCGCACCATGGCTGATGTTCAGTTAGACCTCGATCACGACTCAGCCTACGGGGACGACGACCTCCTTTGGTCTTCCTTCATGCACCCCTCGCCTCCGAGTCTTGTGGGGACGAAGAGAAGTGCAGACGCTCATGATCCTAAGACCACTGCCCAGTGTTCGACCTCGGCTAGAGATTGCCGGGCTTGTGAGAATGTCGGCCGTTTCAATTCCCTTCCCGATGCGCGCCCCTCGAAACGAATTGCTTCAGCGATTGACGTGGGCGCCTTTCACACTGGCGTGGATGAGGCTGAAGCGCAATTCCCAGACATATGTTTCGAGAAGTTCTGTCAGGACTGCAACTGGGAAACACCATGCAATTCACCATGTAACTCGCCCTGCCTGGTATCATGTTCAGAACCCGAGTGCGAGCAAGATGCGTGTTGGGATCCGCATTGCGATAATCAGTGCGAGGAAGCACAATGTGATCAACAGTACTGTGTCCAGAAAGGACACTGCGACCAACAACCTTGCGCAGACCTGTGTGTTGACCCAGAGTGTACCAAGCAGTCCGGCAACAACGGTTTGTGTTTCTGCCAGAGTTGCGACGTCCCGCCGTGTCCTCTCGGGAATCTGAATGAAGAGTGTCATATCACTCAGCCTGGCTTTTCAACGTCTGCTGCGGATACAATTTACTGCCACGATAGCGCGTCATGCCCTCTTCAGGACGAAGGCAATGGATTTAACACGGGCCTGTCACCGTTTGAAACCTACTCGTCTTATCTTCCGTCACACAATGTAACGGATAATGGTTACAGCACCACCCAAACGTCGAATACTGCCACTCCGTCCCTTTCGTGCCACACTCCACTGGACTCCGTCTTCAGTACAGAGCCGTCGCCAGTATCCAACCAGGACTACACCAATGGGACATGCTTTTTGAATATCCCAGCTGAGCATTGTCATATCGATAACTCATGCTGCCATGGGGAGACGAGAGCTTGTGGAGAAGATCCTACGGCTCCACCAGAGTACCTAGATCTATTTCAGAAATCACTGGCACCTGTGAATGATTTGGCGAGTAATTTTACGGATTTCGGTCTTGCATATGGTCTACCCCTGGAGACACAGTCCTTCTCTCCTTCCACATCGAATTCGATGGGACTCGATAAGAATTTTCAAAGTCCAACCTCGGGTTTAGATACTGCATGGATGTATCCAAACTCTCAGTACACCGAGCCATTTCCAACCCCGACGGTAAAATCCACTGCAAAACTCGACATCCTTGCTTCGGCCATCCAAAACAATGTGTTGCAACCAGAAAGCCTGATAGCTATTCCCAATCCCCAGAGTACAGAAGCAATCAGGACGAGCGCTGAAGATCAACACGAAAACATTTGCAAATGGCAACATCATCCAGGGGTCTTATGCCTCGCCATGTTTGATAGCGCTGAAACACTGCACAAACACATCAAAACAGCACATGTAGACAACTGCAGCCACTGTTTCTGCCAATGGGAGGACTGCGAGTCTGCAACAAAGGACTTCAAACAACGCTCCAAGTTGTCCCGTCATCTTTTGGGTCATGCGGGGCACCGACCGTATGCGTGCAGCTTTGATGGATGTGACAAGATGTTTGCCACCAACCAGGCCAAAGCGAATCATGAACGTACTCATACAGGGGATCGTCCGTACGAGTGTAAACACTGTGGATACACTACAACTACATACACACAGCTACAGACACATATTTCGGCCCTACACGAAGGTAAAAAACCACACAAGTGTCGTTTCTGCGACTTCTCCTGTGCCGATAGCTCCAACTTGAGTAAGCATGAGCGCACACATCAGGTACGTCGATTTTTTTGGTTCCTTTGATTACCTTGCGATGCATGTCAAGGAATTATTAAACTTCATTCTGATACCCTGATAACCACGGTATTGCTCACCAATGAAACAACTGCTAACCCGTATTCTAGACACTCCGTCCCTACCGCTGCCTGCACGCAGGCTGCACATTCAAACCCGATTGTCGATGGGAAAACCTCAAGCGTCATCTTCGTCGCTCCGGGCACTGTCCTGAACTACTCATCGAAGGAGGTGAAGCACACAAATCCTATCGCGAGGCTGTCAAGCGAGAAATTGACGAATTCAATAAGCGAGAGGGAGATGGAGCTGTAGGCAAAATGTCTAGGAGGAAAAAGTAAGGTCTGGTCATTTCACCCCTTGCGTACTTGCTATATATGGGCTTTGATTGCAAAACAATTGCAGGGACCTGTCATGTTTGGGTATCCTTGTTACGGATGTTGAATGCATCTAATTGGGTCGTGGGGTGGGTATGATATCAGCATGAGTAGGCGTTAGAGACGTAGTCTGTAGACTGCTTGGATGATATATGATTAGTGAGATGCTTTACGAGAGTGATGAATCGGGGTATGGGATATACGGTCTACCTTAACGATGATTGATTCGGAAATGAATCAATGACGGTTTCTGAATTTCACCTGGTTTCCCTCTTCCAAATTTCAAAAACTTGAGTAAAGTGACTAGTGCCCATTTGAACTGTAGACAGTCAGCTTTCAATTCCCTTGCATCAAGCTAACACCGTCATCCAAGTGTCTGAATGTGAATACAAAAGCACGAACTGTCAAGGCACGACTCTGTTGTTACCAATTGCACTTTCCCAAAATGCAGGCTCGTAAGGCGGTACTGTTCGTTGTGCTTTTGTTGAAATGCGTATGTACATGTAAATCACCAATCTAACGAGCGCATCATCGACTTCTAAATGTTAAATATTGGAGGATTCTTGGATTGTTTCTATGAATTGCTGTGTCTGTCTATGTATGCTTCCTCGCTTTCTACCGGATGTGAATGGTTAAGCACCCCACCAGACCGTGGAGTCTTGCTTACTGTTCTTCCTACGTAAAGTTGAATTGAGGGAAGACTCCTGTGGCTATTCGAGCTAGAAAGCTCAAAAGAGCCTTGAAGCTTTGCATGCACCATGGCGCACGAACGCATTCAAGCACACGCCGCCGCGGGGAAGCGGCCTGGGTCTACCTAACGACCTTTTTGAAGAAAATAGGCCAGTGCGAAATCTAGAAATATTTTTGCGTCTGAGCAAAGTGCATGCCGGCAGCAAAATGGAAGAGCTTCGCTGCGACAATGAAGCGCGGTTTCTTAGTGTAGTCTACCAAGCGGTCGTAAAACTCGCTCAGAGGAACCACAACCCTCTCGATGCGCTCTCCATCTTCGAGACGCTGCTCCGGGAGTTTATCACTCTCGCCTAATTGAGCTTCCACCATGACCAGCTGCATGTTGGCGTTCGTCATTCCCGGGTCGGCGGCCTGGACGGGGCTGACGCTCAGGACGCGGCAGTCGTAGCCAGTTTCCTCTTTGAACTCACGGACCGCCGCCTGCTCAGCCGTCTCCTCGGCATCAACGAGTCCTGCTGGCCACTCCACCGTATACGAATCCAGTGGTGGCCTGTATTGGATGACGATCATAGTTGACGGGGGTTTTGACGGGTGTAGGAGAATGTTGCCCATTGCGACAGCGTCCACACCAGCTTTGCCTCTAGTTTTGCGCGTAGCCACCTCCCATGTCCGTGCAGTCCCCGCTTGGTCGACGTAGTCGATCTTTTTCAGAGTCACCCATTTCGCATCGGCGATCGCGAGGTCAGAGATCTGAGTGATGACCGGCTCCTGGAGATCCTGCGACATGGTGAATGGTCGTCGTGAGGTTAACGGGACAAAGCTACGTGTGAAGCGGCCGGTGATTGCTTGGGTAATGCGGGGACTGAGAGGCTTGAGCATTCCACTTTGTTCCACAGCTTGTGTCTGTCGAAGTCGAGGTTGGAGTTCGGAGGGAGCTTTAACCTATATAGGCGCGTTGATTGCTTACGTTATGACGTCGCCCCACCAGGCCGAAGAAGTCATGAAATCGGCATACGAGAGACATCTTTTTCGAAAATGTTTTTCGGAAACGCAGGGAAGATGTATCAAACAGTCTACAAGGTGTTTTCCCATAAAATCAGCTTCAAATTATTCGAAAATTCGTGTGTTTCAATAATGTACATCAATGTCCGATTTGCCAGCCCACATATTCACACTAGAGGATAACAGAATATTGCGCTGTTCGCTGTTGGTATAATTTGGGGAAGGATAAGAGATTTGAAAGTATAAACATGATTCTGTAGATTATAAATCGTCAGCTAGGCACACCGACAGTATAAAGTTTCATACATCACCTACGCTGTTCTACCGGGATCAGGTAGTTCATCCGTCGTCCATTACCACGTCTCTCGTTCCCTGGGCAGAATCCTTAACCATAGGTGGACCAAGGTTCATGTCCCTCAGCGCAATTTTCATAGCTTGCTCGTCAACCATGCTCTTGATGTTGCGGTATTGAGTACTATCTGGCCCAAAAGTAGCGAGGGCATTGCGGAGTGATGACTGGAGCTGGCTTCATCTGTTAGTTCCATTACTGTACAGAGATACTTGCGAAAACAACAAGAGAACAGATTGTGAGTCGGCAATCTAGACTTACGCAGAGTAAGAGATCATCGTCGGGGCTTGCCATTTTTTATTTGAACAGGGAAGAGAAATAGTCCGGAGTTTCCATGTGTGTTAACAGCAGTGGGAAGAACAGCAAGTAAAGTGGGGGCGAAGCAACTAGCGAACCATGTGTACTTACCTAGGTAGGTACCACTACAAACACCCACATGGGTAAGTACTTATTGATTTCAATCCCACACTCGATAACGCTTTAGTACATACCCAGGTAAGTGATAGCACTTCTTGTAAGGTAGTATCACTATTAAGCATATTCTTGGGTCGTAACACTGTAAAAGGAAAAAAATGTACAAAACCTTTCCTGATATTCTACTTCATCCTAACAGAACATCCATGTTAAGAAAAAAAAGTCTTCGAGGCGTTGAATGTAGACTTGTAATTGTTGTGAATGCATGCTCTATTCATATCCGTGTGCTACCACATACTTTCCAAAAGGAAGCAGGTCACGGGTACGTTCTTCTAGGTATAAAGTAGTATCAGGAGGCTACGTGGTGGAGTGTTTTAAGACATGTATCACTCGCTACATTACCTCTAGTTGAGTTAAGCTGACTTTATATTCGCAAATTTTTGATACTACCTCTAGATTACAACCCTTGTTCATTCCTACCCCGGTTCGACGAAAAAGCAGAATGATGGAAGGAACATCTCTTGAAGTGGGACCACGCTATGCAAGTACTCTCATGAGCCAAAAAGGAAACACTAAGGACCGCCAGGTCATGTAATGATCTATGGTATCAAAAATGCAAAAAAAGAATGCGCTTGACAAGAGTGGGATTCGAACCCACGCCCGTGAAGACTGCGGTTTTGTCTAGATCCACAAGGAATCAAGCCTAAACACAGCGCCTTAACCACTCGGCCATCTTGCCGTAATGAACGAATTATATTAATTTCTGCATCAAGTTATTATAAATAGGCATCAAATGAGGTAAGAAATATGTTCGTCTGGCCCCTGACGAGTTATCTCTGACCATAGGACGAAGTGGAACCTATGACTAAGATCTAGCAGCCCGTTGAGCCCACATACACTACTATTTCTACAGTAGATTCTATGACGGATCCACCCTTCAAGATGTGAAAATGCGAAAACGTTCGAGTGGGGAGATATCACGTGCCTCAGAATAATCCCACAGCCACATGTTGCCCTCGCCACAAAACTTCCCCGCCCCACCTTCCCTTTTCGAGCCCTCCTTCTAGACCGCCCGTTCGCCGCTGACAACAAAAGTCGCTCTCGCACTTCCGAAACTTCTCCCCTCACCACTCAAACGTCAAACATACCAAGAAGCTACCGCAAACATGCCGTCAGGACAAGGAGGTACGCTCCCTCGTTTTCCCGGTTCCGCATCTTCGCCCCGCAGCGGCTTTCTCTACCAAGAGACGGACCATGAGCGGGGCGGGGAGGAGGAAGATGGGAATGCGGATATGAATGTACAAAGAGAGTACGCGTGCTGACAAGACCAACGTTACAGCCGGCACGAACCCGATTCACAACAAAAAGGCCAAGAAGGCTAAGCAGGAGCTCGATGATGATGATCTCGCGTTCAAGGCCAAGCAGCAAGCCGGTGCGTAACAACGTCTCCATACATATCCGACCGATTATACCGTCATGTCCCCCCCTCCGCGATACGCTCTTCCCAGAGGCTTCCACACCAACTCTTTGCGTCTACATCAAGTTGTGAACGGGGGCTAACTATGGAGCAGAGAAGAAGGCCCGCGAAGAGATGGCAGCAAAGGCCGGTGGCAAGGGCCCTCTGAACACGGGTACCCAGGGCATCAAGAAGTCTGGCAAGAAGAAATGAGCGGGGCAACGATTTCGAGGTGTTAAGGGCGTGGTTTCAACGTGCTTGCACGCGTGGCACCCAGCGATGATTATGCGGGATACCAATGGGCTTGAGATTCATGATTTGGCAAAGCAGGCGTTGGTGCTCTATGCATAGCCGCATATAGAAATGAAAACATGCATACGGGAGACTGGTGATTGCTTGCTCACTCTGGATCTACAGGAGAAGTGCTTGCACGTATGACCATCAGCAGACTTTGGTCAGTCAAATCAATACATGGACGATGTGTTCCCCACTCTATTGTCTCCCCTTTGCCCTTTTCAATCCAAACAAGCGCTCCGCATTCCCCCACGCCACCTTCTCCCATTCCTCCTTGCTCAAAACCCCACCATCTCTCATCTCCGTCATGACCTCTTGCCCTTTGTCCTGAAACGGATAACCAGTCCCATACAGCACTCTATCAACTGGCATGTGCTCGATCATCGCCTTCATACTGGCATTGTCCATTGCATTCTCCGAAACAATATAGAAATTGTGTTGACAGACGTCCAGGAAGCTACGGTTTGGTGTGAATACGTGAGCCAGGCTTTGCGTGTCCTTGAAAGAGGCGAAAAGAGAGTGGATGCGGGGTAGAAGCGATAACAAGGTGATGCCGGTGTGAGAAAGCACGATCCGGAGATTTGGATGCCGGTCGAACACGCCAGAGGCGTACATGTGGATGATGAGGAGTGGCGACGACGTGCACGCGGCGTAGAGGCTTGTTAACATCCGACTCTGGAGCGCCGGGTCTATGGAGGCGGTGTACTCTTGCGCCTACACACTCAGCACACCCATCCCACGCCGAACAAGCAAAGCGACAGATTAACCAACCTGTTCCTTCGTAGGCCAAACTTCCCTCAGTGCAATCGGGACTCCATACCACTCAGCCTGCGTCCACAACTCTTCAAACGCACCCCCATCCAGCCCCTTCGCAAGCCCCAACACACCACCCACAAACCGATACCTGGTAACGCATCTCTGCAGCTCCCTCGCCGCCTCCCGCGGATCGTCCGCCGATAACAACGCCAGCGCCGCGAATCGGTCCGGATTCGTGCATATGGCCGCGTGCAAGGCGTCGTTGAGGCGGGTGCACATCTGGGGGGTGGCGCTGATGGGAATGTGCGAGAGGACTTGCATGGAGATGCCCGCGGCGCGCATGTCTTTGACGCGCGAGGGGCCGAGGGTTTTGAGTTTGGTGGCTGTCGTGGGTGAGATCAGGTTGAGGGGTGCGGAGTTTGGGGAGGTGGAGAGATGGGGGCAGTTGGAGAGGTAGAATTCGGAGCAGGCGATTAGGGGGGCTAGGGGTGTGTTGTTGGTGGACATGATGATAATAATGTAGAATGGTTTCCGTCGTCAGGATGATGATGGCTTGAGTAGTTCTGTTGGAGGGAAGATTAGGTGTGCTTGTTGGAGTCAGGTTGGCCATGTTCTTTGTACGGTTAGACGATCGTGATGAGGTTAATCTGGGGGGGAAAGAACGATCGGGGACCCTGTCACAGCTGCGATCTGGTCAAGGTAGGCTCCATCATGTACGCATTGGTACACTGGTAAGAAATAGCCAAGTGTGACAGAATTTGAATATATATCTACGTGTATTGCTCACTACCCTCACCCCATTACTCATGGTATCATAACCTCGTATACACGCAAACGCCAACTTTTGGTTCATGATTCCCTCTGTGCTCCTCCATGGATGAAATAGTACAATGTTGAAGTGAATTTTGGTGGGATAGGAAGGCCTCAGCATCGGAAGTGTACCCAATCTCTGTACGAGACGATAATATAAAGAGACACGATCCAGCTCTGTGGGGGTCGTTGAAGAAATATATTGGGGTGATGTGAGGGTGTGATGAACGACTCGATGGTTCGTCCGGAAATGCAGTCATCCCAGCGCTTGGTTATGATGACGGCATGTTGGTTGGTGTGTGATATGTCGTAAGGTGAAAGGCAGTGTCGCCTTGATCGGATTTGCCCATTTCTTCGTGGTCGATTAACGTCCTTTTCTGCTCCCGAGGGCAAATCGACGATTGAAGAGATTTGATTTCTTCTCGTCTGTTGCTGTTGCAGTCGGTGATTTTGGGCCCTCAGTGCTGGTCCGTGGGTTGGAAGAACCGGAGGATTGAGAAGACGATCGGTCCCGTCCTTCGTTCAGGATATCTTCAAGAGAGACGTTGAGGTGAGGATGTGTGTAAACGGGCGCCTCGCTGGGCTCCAGAATCTCTTGAAATTTGGAAGTCATGGTGAACGAGGGAATGGTTGTCCAGACGGGCAGCCTTGAGTTGGTAACGAAAGAATTTTGACGATAGAATGGTAGAGGTGGAGCAAAGAGGAAGAGTAGTAGATTTAATACCGATTCCAGCAATTAAGTCCAGGGGTTGTTGACTAAAGGGACTAAGGTGAGAGACTAGGGGGATCGGCAAAAGGTAGTAATAGTGGCAGTCGGTCGGAAGGGTCTAGACTCGAGGACAATAGAGATGGATGAAGAAGCACGGGTAGGAAGGGCGAGATATATAAAGGGGTTAGAAAGGATGCCTAAAACGACAGGTAGAGAGTCTCGTGAGGATAATATTTGGAGAGACGTATAGGGGCTATGGCGGGGGCCTTGCATGGGGAGGTCAGACAGATTCTTATATGTCTGGCAAAGAGGCGTGCAGTCCATGACGGGGGTGGGCTTTGGGTAGAGCCGTAGAGGCAAGCACGGCGTTCAGGGTCCAATGCCGATCTTACTCGAAAACCCTGGCGGCAGACGTGTCTAGATTGCCGCACAGGCATTGTTCCCTAGATCCCGGGTACCGTTTAGTTATTGCTTTTTGGTGGTTACGGGTACCAGCGGCGGTAATAACGTCGCTCATGCAGTGCAGTGTCGCACACACACTTTTTGGCAATAGGAGGCCCAAAATAGCAGACGTCAAAAAGCCACGGCTGGGTCGGGCGGATGAGTGAGCAGCGATAAGGCACGGTACGGCACGGCGAAGGCAGTGCCATCACGGGGAGAGTACGACGCCGCATTACGAGATGGGCGACGACAGCAGTTGCCAGCGTCTAGGGAATGGCTGGCTGCTGCTCATGTGCGCGTTCTGGTTGCGCGTTGCAATATGAAATGCAGCGCAGGATCTCCAACAGACTATTGATTTATTGCACGAGAGGGCCCTTCGCCACCTCCGGTTGCTGCAGTGTTGGAGGTACCGGACGGGTCTGACTGGGGATCGGCACGCGATCTTCGTGCTCATTGCCTGTCGCATTCAACTCACCCACGTCCCATCTGATAAATGCTTAATAGCACAGTATCTGGGTGTTTGATGACAGCCGTTTATCTCCTCACATCCTCCCCACCACGACATGACCACTTCTTCACGAAAACTCTTCCCTCTTTCCGCTCCTTCCGTTGTTGTGTCCACATGTTCAGAAATCTGCCTCACGGACCAATGACGTAGATGGATGACACGGGTGAGGGTCCTTGCGGCCTTGCCCGTCTCGAATTGCTTTCGCATGCCCATTAGTCACCGAAGCTACATGCTAAATTAAACAGTGTGCCGCCCATTCCAACTCAGTTCCTGTGCGTCCGGCTGCCCGTCGACATCATAATGCAGCGCAAGCTCCTCCATCACGAATCGTCTCCCCTACCGCTTCCGGACATTCTTGTGCCAGAAATTAGAACTACACCACCTGCATAAGACCCCGCCCGTCGCTTCGCGCACACGGCAATTATCGTGCCGCAGCGTCATCAAATCATACTTGGATATCTCCAAATACCATCCATACGGTTAGTTCTCTGCGGAGCCCTGGTACAGCACCGTGCACATTGCGTTTTCCAATTGACCATGGTACGTAATGCCCATCTGTGACTTGTGCGGCTCCATCTACCGCCGTGCACGACGCCGACCCCTGCCTCCACGCCCTCCTCCAGCCCCGTCATCACGAGTAGGCCCACCTCGAGGACCTTTCTGCATCAGCTTGGCCCGCTCGTCATCGGTTGCATGGAACGGATTGGCTATCTGTAGCAGGTCGCAAAACCTCTGCGTGTGTGGGTTGGAGTATTCTTGCGGTGTACCGCTAACGTGTATGCCGCCTGTCGGATCGTATACCGGCGCTGTCCGCTCAAAGTCCTCTGGTACAGCCATCTTGCCTGCTTGCACAATATTCTGTTCCACCCACTCCAACTCTTTCTCAATCAGAGGTCGATATGCACCATCGCCCTTGTCGGCGGGGACGTGAGCTCCCGGGTTGCCCAATACTAGGTGGTCTGCAAAAACCCTCGTAATGGCGAGCCATTCTGCATCATACTCCAATCGAAGGGGTCTAGTAAATTCGGCTGGTTTGTGAGGCTCAATCTCTAGAAGCTGTAGGAAATGACGATTTGGCAGACACTTGTCAAGAGCAAGAAACTGCGTTTCTTTATTCGTAATCTCGGAAGGGAAAGGTAGAACGATCTTGGTTTCCCTCTTGGGCTTCGCAAACGACTCTGGGAGAAGAGCACGCACATCCTTGGGCACTTCGTTCATTTTCTCGTTGCCCGTTGTGCTTGCGCTGGCTTCAGTGGCTGGCTTAACAGGTTCGTCGTCGTCAATGTCCAGGTCGATTTCTGCATCGTTTTTCGGGGCTTCAGCTGGAGCAGCGTCGTCAAGATCTAGATCTATTTCATCCTCATTGGTAGCTTTGGACGGGGCCTCGGCGGCCGTTTTGGGTTCTTCTTCTGGCTGCGTTCCTGCATGTTTCCATACAGCCGTGTATCTGGCATGCATGTGTGCACTGAACCAATGGGCCGGTCGCAGATACTCTAGAACTTGGGTCGCTGCAATGTTTCCCAATGTACCAGCTCGCGCATCCTTTTCAAAATATGGCTTGAATCGAAAGAGCTGTTTATAATCGCCTTTCCATTCCATGCCGTTAGGCCAGTCGTGACTCAAACCAATATCAACCTGACTTCTAAGTTGAAGAAGCTTGCGCACATCCAACTCTCGAACATGGTATATGCTCCGGACATCCTTGTCGTTGTAGGGCAAACGTTCATAGTGAGCTTTCCGGTAATCATATCCTTTCCATATCCCAGAAAGGCCGGCAATTCGGAGCGGACCGAGCCGAATCACGTTGGCTGCGCCCATGTAGTAAATGTTTGGCGCAGCCCAGCCTCCATAGTGAAGCTCCCACATGTGGTTGCTAGCTTCGTGGTTGCCTCCAATAAAGATAGTCAAGTATGGAGCAGTGCGGGAACCCGAATAGTACTCGTGGAAATCCCCCATGTCGTAGTATTTCTCGGGCATAGAAACAGCTTTGAGATCCAGGGCATTGCGAACCGCCTGTGCCAATTAGCAATGATGCAGCCATTGTGGGTTCAAGACTTACCTGGAAATCCCCCCCAATTATGAGTAAATCAACTGAGGGCCACCCTTTCAACTCGCAAGACTTCTCGATAGATGCGTAAATGTCGTGCAATTTTCCATGGCCACACCCCTCGACGGCTATGCGCAGGCCGCCTTTCGTGGTCAGCTCTGGCTGCGACATATTGGTAATTGTTGAATTGCCTGGATGCGTTGACGTTGCACAGGAGTAAGTACCAAAGTTCAAGCAACTGGCTGATTGACTATACGTGCTTTAGCCTAGGGTCTTTCCAAGTACGCTGAGACACAGACGTTGAATACTGGGAGGTTGAGGAAGCAAGGTTGTATTATTTCAAGGGTGTATTTGATGAGTCATTCCTATACCGGTATCTGTGGGCCCAGTCAGCGTCAAAACACCAATCAGGGTAGTGCAATGGAATGATACAAGATTCGGAAGTACGTAGATCGTTGTATTGATACAAGGTACAGAGGCTCGCATGAAAACATTGGTAGAGCTGGAATATCGCAACTTGCAAACTTACACAAAAGGGAATAGTAATCCTTCTCTAGGCTTTGCAAAAGTGCAAGAAGAACAGTCATGGTGATACGCTTTGTCCTTTTATACTATTCTAATATTATACAGTCGGAGACCGATAGTCTAGTGTCGGCAGTGAAAGAGCACTAACGACTGTGGGACTCGTGGATTCCTTCACCACATCTGGGAAACATCACAAAGTTACGATCCAAAGAAGCGCTCAACACCATCAACTGGACTGTGACGCCGGACTTCGCAGCATGGCTGATGCTTTAGAATCGCGGCTTCGATTTCTTAGCCACGCGGCGAGTGTACTCGCTGTCTCGGCACCTACCGTTTCAGCAAATCTAGGAGCTGCGCACCGGAGTCTTCTCGCGGCCAATGACAAGGACATCGAGATGCAGAATAAGGATTGGGATGAGTTGCGACGCAATATCTGTGGAGGTTGTGGGAACGTCATGATGCCTGGATTATCATGTACCGTATCCATCCACACTGAACGCGAGAGGAAGAAGAACACACAGCGCAAAGGGGGAAAGAAGGAGGAACCGAGAAAGCAAGCGATATACACTTGTTCCAGCTGTCATCGCAAGACGGCTCAAATAATCCCATCTAGACCCCCTAAACACATTGGAGTGCAGGCCAAGGTAGAATCTTTGCGAGCTTCACAGTCTGCAGCTACTTCCACGCCGACAGAGCAAGAGAGCAAGATTGCAAAATCTGCCAATGCGACCAGCAAACAACGCAAGAAAGCACGAAAAGGCGGTTTACAAGCAATGCTCGAGAAAAGTAAAGCCTCGACCTCATCCTCCGGTGGGCTTGATTTGATGGATTTTTTACAATGATGAGACGAAAGCAAACATAGCACGCCGCGTGGGAGTGAAAGGCGCGTAGGGCTGACGCGAAGGCCGATGCAGGGCCGGCTGGAAGAAAGCGCCAGAGCGCACTAGAAAGACCCCGCCAAATCGCGGGGCTAAAAACTTTCCTGGCTTTCGTCACTGTAGTGACTCGAAACCTCACCAACTGCAACATCTTTCGCTCTGATCCAAAAAAGAAAGACAAAATCGAACACAGCAGCACGCGAAAGCTTTCAAGATGGCACAAAATAGCCTCGCACAAGATTTGTTCGAGGACATGGGCAGGAAGGTGGCCGAGGCAAGCGCGCAGGAAGACGATGTTGAGGGCAGCAAGATTGTTGATGTGATTGAAAGTTTGTGTATGAACTGCCATGAAGACGTAGGTTGAGCAAATCATTATAACCGCTACAAAACTAATGGACCATAGGGTATTACGCGTCTCCTCCTTACGAGAATACCCTACTTCCGCGAAATTGTCGTCATGTCCTTCGAGTGCCCGCATTGCCACTTCAAGAACACCGAAGTTCAGCCCGCTGGAGAAATTCAACAACGCGGAGCAAAGATCACCCTCCGTGTAGACAGCGCAGATGATTTGAACCGACAGATCGTGAAGAGCGATACCGCTTCATTCCGAGTAGAGGACATCGATTTGGAGATACCACCAGGCCGAGGACAGCTGTCAAATGTGGAAGGAATTCTTACAATGGTTGCCCAAGATTTGGAGCAGAAACAGGACGAGAGGAAAGAGGTGATGCCAGAAATCTATGAAAAAATCCAAGGCGTTATCAGCTCAATCCGAGAAATGGCAGAAGGCACAAAAGTACCTTTCAAAATTACTGTGGACGATCCTGCTGGTAACTCATCGATCGAGCCTTCCCCAGAAGACACTGCAGCAAAGTACTTCCGTCATGAATATCCTCGCAGCCCGGAACAAAACGCAGCGTTAGGTCTGGGAGACGCTTCTACATCCACCGAAGCACCTCCTACCGAGATACGACCAGAGTACAAAGCAACCCAAATGTATCCGCATATGCCCGAACAGCCCATGGTCAACAATGTAGACGAGGAAATTGTTGAAAATCAAGTCTATGCTTTCCCGGCCACATGTCCTGGTTGCACCAAGCCCTGCACGACCAACATGAAAATGGTCAACATCCCACATTTCAAGCAAGTGGTACTCATGAGCACTGTCTGCGATCACTGCGGCTGTAAGTTTCCCCTCTCACTTCATCAAGTACCTCTGCTAACAAACAGGACAGACCGGACGAACGAGGTCAAGACGGGAGGTGAGGTGCCTGAAAAAGGCCGACGCATCACCATCTCTGTCCAAAACAAAGAGGATCTCTCGCGTGATATCCTCAAATCCGAGTCATGCGCCATGCAAAGTCCCGAGCTCCATCTCAGCGTAGAACCTGGTACTTTGGGTGGCCGCTTCACAACAATCGAAGGTCTCCTCACGCAAGTGCGCGACGATCTACGATCCTCCATCTACGACGTGGGTTCAAGTGAGGGTGGCGACTCCATGGATACTTCCACCAAACAGAAGTGGGACAGCTTCTTTGGACAACTCAATGCGGCCATTGAGGGTGAGGTCAAGTTCACCCTTGTACTCTCGGATCCACTTGCCAGCAGTTACGTGCAGAGCTTCACGGCACCGGAACCCGACGCGCAGTTGAAGGTGGAGGAATATGAGCGTACTGAGGAAGAGGAAGAAGACCTGGGCTTAAGGGATATGAAGACGGAGGGGTACGAAGAGGAAGAGTCAGCAGCAACAGAGGGTGCTGTTGCTAACGGTGAAACCAAAAACGAGGCTTAGATATGATGAGGATAGAGTTCAATTGTGCTTCTTCGTATGCTGACTTGGCTTGCTTGATTCAGCTCTGGTCGATGGTAGGGGGTAGGTTCTTTGCATCATTTGAGGATACATTCATAGATACCAAGGCTTCTCAGCCATGAATTTAGCTTCTTTCTGTTACGTCCCTGAATGCACCTCCGATTTTTGTTAGGCATTCATAAGAAACACCATGCGATCACACTGTTCCCACTCCGATCTCGGTCCTCCAAGCTGCCCCAAGCTTGATCTTCCTGCTTGCTGGTCCTTGAAGAGGAAGAAGTATATGCGCCAATGCGCATGGGCATTTTCAATCGGCGAGCGGGTTCGCGTGTATAGTGACACTCTTGATTTCGACTTTTTCCTTTGGTCGCGACTTCTTATCCACCTCGATAGTTTCCAGCTCATCCAGGACATCGTCCCCCTCCAAGAGTTTGCCGAACACGGTATTCTTGCCATCGAGATGGGGGGCGGGGGCCAAGGTGATGAAGAACTGGCTGCCGTTTGTATTGGGGCCCTTGTTGGCCATGCTCAGGATGCCGCGGGCATTGTGTCGCAGGGCGGGGCGTATCTCATCCTCAAATAGGCGATTGGGCGTATCGTAGATGGACGTCGAAGATTTGGACTTGGGGTCGGAAGCGGGGCTGCCTGTTTGGACGATGAAGTTGGGGATCAGGCGGTGGAATGGGCTGCCATTGTAGAAGGAGGAGGCGCAGAGGGCCAAGAAGTTCTCTGCGGTTTTGGGGACGGATTCGCAAAAGATTTCGAGCTTGAGGTCACCTTTGGTGGTATGGAGCTAGAGGCACGGGTGTAAGATGACGACAGATTATAGCAGGAGAGATGTAGAGCGGCAGTGCAGAATTGAGCGGAAGGTAGAGTACGTACCGTGACAGACATTGTTGGTGTTCAGCTGGAGCCGCATCTCCCAGCCCACGCAAAGTCGAAGACTAAATAAAGCAGAGGTTCGTCTTGTCGAAACGAAACGAAACGAAAGCTTGCACTTTGGTTGCGCTGTAGGCAACCAACAAAGCCAACCACAAGGATGCGGGCTAGCTGCCCCCGGTTCTGGGCATCAGATTCAGGCCCCTCGCCCCAAACGAACAGCGCATCTCTCTTCTCTCTCTGCCTTTTGACTGCAAGCAATTGCATCAACGTGCTCTTCTTCTCAGCACAGCACGAAGACATCATCAGGACACCAGCCTCCGCCATAGCTGAACGCCGCCGCCGCCGCCTCTTGTTATACCACGGCCTGCGCCTGCCATCGCTTAACCCTGCGTATGCTGGAGACCGCATCCCCGTCCGTCTCCTGGTCCGCATCACCGCCGCCTTCGGATTCCCATTCATCCACTCAAGTTATTACAGTGTACTGCTGGACCTACCTAGGTACCTAAGTACCTACCTATCGCTAGCTGTCGGAGCACAAGCACCCACGCACTGCGCTGCACCTATCGACAACCGCACCACACCACACCTCACCTCAGTCCTCTCAGCCTAACACCCACCTCTACAACCACCCCACACCACACGGATCACTCCCTCTTCCATCACTGCTACACTCGACGTCGACTGCATAATATTCGTTTCAGCGCATCGCCATCCTGCTGCCCCACCCGTTCTCTCTGCTCTGTGAAGCCCAAATCCACCCCGCAATACTCCGGTCTGCAGCCTCGCGGCCCGCTGCCTACAGCTCGCTGCCTGCGCGGTTCGCTCAAGCGTCCGTCTCCCATGGGCGCTCGCTGCCGTCCCAGGTCAGCGCGACAACTCTGTCACTGTGAGAAGACATGTCGGCCTTCGTGCGTGTCTCGGGGCCGCCAAACAGCAACTTCTTGGTCGGTTACCCAGGCATATCCGCGACTCTAGTACGACTCCCTCCTCCCATCTCCTGGTTTCTGCTATCAAATTGTCATGCTGACCTGTCTTCAGCCCCGCCTAGAAGGGAAAGTCGAAATCCGTCCCCTCGTAGGAGTTTCAGCCCCGGTCAACATATCTCTAGTCACCATTGCCCTCCACCGCCGCGAAACCATACACCCTTCAGCTGACTCCGTTACCAAGAAACATTTGGCTGCCCCTCGGAAAGAAATCACTGATATTGTAGGCAAGGAAATGCTCCTGTTCCGATGTTCGCATGGACGAGAATTCGATAGCGTCTTGTCCATGGACTTGCCCTTCGTTATATTCATACCCTACGGTCGCGGCGGAGAAGAGGTAGCGCGTCGAGTACCCCCAGCCAGTCTTCAACTACCGAGTCGAACTGCGGAGACATACTACGAACTCGTCGTATCGGTGCAGCAAGGATCTTCAGAGCAAAAGAAATACGCGTTTCCAGTGCCTATACAGCGATATGACACCCTGTCCACCTTTGGCATGTACAATCGACCAGAAAGTGCAGAGCGTGTCACCGACCATCTTGTCACCCTCGGAATTAGTTTGCCCAGGTGGAGCTATGGACCGCTGGATCCTGTTTCCGTGTATATCAAGCTCAGTCCCAACCCGGATTGGCTGAGCAAAGCGAAGAAGGTCACCATAAAATCCATCACCGTTGGTATAGATGAAGAGATTATATTCAATCACGAGGGTGACGAGCCAACTAGGAAAGTGAAGACCTTGGCGAAAACAGCCCAGAACGTGGGTGTCAAGATGCCCGAGGCTGGCTATTTCACGAATTTAGGCCTGGTTTTCCCTGCAAAAGACCTCCGCGATTCCGAGGGCATAATACCGCGCGGGAAGAAGGAATTCCCAATGTATGCCGTCAACGGCTTCACAACAACTGGCACACTCTATAAGATAGAGTACTACCTGACAGTCAAGGTGAGAGCGCGTCTCGCAAGTCGGCATTTGAACATTTGCTTACAGTGGAGCAGGCACAAATGGGATCAGCAAGAGACATACTCCTTCGCCAACCCATCGTGGTATGTCCGTTCGACCATGCTGGCTGTAAGGAGGAGATGGATGCTATTGAACAAGCAGCGAAAGATGCTGCACATGTTGCGCCTGAAAACCCGATGCTACCCGCGCCAACGATCGTCCGCGCCAATGATGTCAACGGCCTACGCGCCCTGGGAATGGCCATAGTAGGCGGTGTCCGAAAGCCGCTGATTGAATGAGGTTGGCAGAAAATTTGCTGATGCAGTCCCTTCAAAATTACAAACGCACTCCACGATATAGATGCGCGCAAATATTGCGCATGGCGCACAGAAAGCATATCAGTTATTCGTGCCCCGACACCCACCGGGAAAGCCAGTACGAGAGTCTTTTCCTTTCTCAATGATATATTGGAGCCTCTTACCGTATACGACGGTTATTCGAATGTCTGACCACTCACCTTGGGAAAGTCAGCCCACCTGTACGCATACCTGGATATATACGTTGAAGCTAAACACAATGCAATCTGACGATCAAATCGGTGCTATCTGGGAAAGCTGGCCGCAAGGAGAGCATCAAGAGCGGGAGCGAAAATCCATGCCCTGGAAATAGACACACGATACTTTACGAAAATGTGCGCCGCTTTCAAGCCCCTCACATTATGAAGCTTTGGAGTTCCCGGCGTTTTCTTCTGATGGAATATGTTCGAATTCGCAAGCGCAAACAACGCACCTCTTTGCATTTGCGTGAGGTACTACTGCGTGGCAGGGCTTCTTTTTATCTATTCTGTTTTTTTTTGCTTTTGCATTGTGGGGAGTTCTCTCTAGCGACCCTGTGGATAATTCTGGGTGGAGTTGTGATTTTTTTTTCTCTGCGATTCGAAATACCTGGTTTCGACTTCTTTGGAATCTTTCTTTTTCAATACTTTTGCCCTGACGTACCTGCGAGCAGCAAAAGAGGTATGCGGAGCTCGGAGCTTGTGAACAAAGTCATTTGGGGTCGAGCCAGCAGCGGGGGACATTTTTGAGGCAATGCGCATATTTTGCGCGTGGATTGTGGTGTTTGAAGCTTTCTTGTGCACACATTCTGACTTGTCGATAGAATCAGGAAGGAAAATCCGGCTGGGCAGCGCGCGTTACGGATTGGACACCGGAATGTAGACTTAAGTCTGTTGCTCTATTCTTACGGCTTTTTTTGCACATACGGAGGGAGAAGGGAGTTCACCATTGCAGATATTTGGGGAGTTGCAAAATAAGCGAATATACCAACGGAATTCATTGTTTATCGTGATTTATTGCATCATAGCTCGTCGTGATATTCATGTCTTTTCCTATGTATCAATTGTGTTCACCTTTTCCGTCCTCCTCCACCACCTGAGAAACGATAATTTTTTAAGACTTGGAATACCAGACTCTCATCACGTCCATCCTTCACTCCATCTGAACTAACCCTATGGGTCCACATTCCACAGTCAAGATGTATGCGCTGTGTCTTCATCATCGTACTCTATTTCCACCATATCTACCTACGCTGACGTCCCATCCATCCCTCCACGTACATTCGTCTCACTCCCAATGTGCGAACATCCGTGTGAAATTTACATGCCGTGTGTGTCTATATCCAATAGGGAGTGAACGGAGTTTCCAGCAACGGTATAAGGAGCTCCTCGGTGTCACTCGCCAACGGACATAGTTTTATAACGTTGTCAATTTGCTTTGTATCCGCATGAAGAATAGTGAGGGTCGGGGGATTGTGTTTTAGACTCTTTTTTTTTTGTTTAGGCAGAACACCTAGTAAATGTTCATTTATTTCTTAGAAAAAAAAAAAGAACAAATGAAAAGTACGGTGCATGCATGCCTATTCGCCGGTACAAACTTGTCAAATACAAGGAGGATAATTACAATGCATGAGAAGTGTCTTGACCGGCTACTACACGTGGAGCCTCAGTAATAGTAGACTCAACATTTGCGCCTATATGGTGACTACTGAAGGGGTTTTCTTATCTACGTACGCGTTCCTTCGCAGCTCGTGAGCGCACTGCGAAGGGGTGGTTGTTAGTATACTCAATAGGTGGGAGTAAAAGTTGTGATTGGGACGTTGGTAAGTGGTTCCTAAGTTTGGGGCCTCAAGATCTGTAGCTTTGAACCGGTAGTCTGGAAAGAGGCGGAAGCTGTAATAAATCAGCGTTGTGTGTGTTATTGAATGCTCTAGTTGGTGAGCAACATAGTGAAGTCATGACAATGATGATTCATGAACCCAAAAAGTACCGTACGCGTCCAATACCCATTTCATGATTGGTCGTAATGAATCTCTACCCCCATGGCTCCCACGTTCTTCGACCTAGGGAAGTACTTACATTGTTAGGTATCTGCGCGGTGTGAACTATACATAACACTGTTCATCTGAATGGCTCGTGGAGTTTCGAAAAATGTTTTTTTATGTAGAGTCTATGACAACACTAGAGGTCGTTCAAACACTCCAGTCAGAGTAGATCTATAAAGACAGGGCTTCCCTCTGCCCTTGAGCTCCCTTCAACATATCCGCTCTACTCCACTGTCGCCAAAATTTTGTCAGAAAGTTCCCACCTGGTTTCAACGCCCATCGTCGTTAAGACTACTCTGCTGGCTTCAGAGCTCCGCTACCGCCACAAAGACTTGTCTGCCGTCCTCAAGACCAACTCACAAGCACCTCGACGAGACTTTCGCGTCGCAGTTGTCCAAAAAGACGGCACCGATTTCGCGATGGCTGGCGACGAACTCCCTGCTTCTTTCATCCGGTTTCTCGAAGAGGTGCCCGAGCGCTTGGAAAATCCCCCACCTGACCTCCCGCCCGAGCCTGTTCCCAACTATTTGTCCGATTGCTCGCTTGACAGCTGGGATAGCGACATAGCAGGCGAGAGCTTGGAGAGCTTGCTATCCAAAAGCGTGGGCAAAGCAGTGGCGGCAGTCAAAAGCGTCTTTGGCTCCAACCGTTTCCCAGCCATCCCATCATGGAGCTCGTCGGATAAAGAGCCAAAAGACGCAAACACCCAGCCCACAAGCACAGAAGTCTCAAATCCTAGAGACACAAATCCTAGAGACACAAATCCTAGAGACACAAATCCTAGAGACACAAATCCTAGAGACACAAACCCCAGAGATACAAACCCTAGAGATACGGACCCTAGAG
>JAMAHW010000002.1:793697-870104 GCA_023627715.1 Periconia sp. R9002 | reverse complement strand
ACACAAACCGTGGAGACACAAACCGTGGAGACACAAACCGTGGAGACACAAACCGTGGAGACACAAACCGTGGAGACACAAACCGTGGAGACGAAAACCCCCGAAACAGAACCGGAGAAGCCGCAGTTCCGAGGCGCAGACGCACAACATGGGCAGGAAACTCCAGGCCCCGTGCCAGCTCTCTCATCATAATCACGCGGTCGCAACCCATCCAAATTCCAAATGCCTATAACCGAGAGCTACAACTTTCAGAGGAGACAAGGAGAAGAGCACGGGAGAACCCAGACAGAGGCAGGATCGTACATCCTCGTGTCCACCACCGGGAAGACAGAGTCCATGATTACTACCGTAGTCGTCACGTACCTCGTAACAGCGAACATGTAAACGTGCACTACAACGGTGCCTACCAACCACTTATCGGCGTCAACCCCTGGGAAGAGTTCCACGCTCGGAAACTTCTCATCGCAGAGGCTGACATCGGCAAGATGGAAATGTTCAATGAACCTCCCGTCCCCGAATCTCTCAAAGAATTCCAGCGCCTGCCGGATGTGAAGCTGGATTGGAAACAGAGGGACATTGTCGTGAGGCAGATGAGGAGAGAGAAGGAGGTTGAGATTGTGCCGAGGAGGATCCCTCCCTGCCAGAATAAACGCCTCCGTAATATTATCCAATGGCACACATTTTGTCCTTTTGACAGGGACCTGGTTGCGGATAGTGGAGGTTTGAAAAGTGTGATCAGGGAGTCGGAGGAATCTCGTCCAAGTGTGATCAGGGTCTCTGAGGCACCTCGTCCAAGCGTGATCAGGGTCTCTGAGGCGTCTCGTCCAAGGCTATGAGCTGTGGATGAGTGGGGAATCTTGAAGGTTCCATCATCAATGGAAAGTATTACGAATAAACGCATTTGCATATGGTATGGTTCATGTATTTGGTCTTGTTCGGTCATAGGAGACGGTGTACGGTGTACGGTGTTTGGTTGAATCAAGCTTTGCATGTTTTTGACTTGGAAGAAGCCTGCTTTTGTCAGATTCCCTCGTTAGTAGTAATGATATCTCTAACCAATACCACCACCCTCTTACTCGTGACTTGGATGTTTTCGATACAATAAACTATAAATAATTGGCCAAAATAACGTAAAGTGAAGTTGAAACTGGCAACTGATCGTCAGTCAGCCCTACGGAGAGATCAATGATCCCTGCAGACGACTAGTGCCCGCCCGGCAGCACGTCATCTACACTAGTAACTTTCCCCTCGTGGCGCTTGCAAGTTCTTAAAGCGAAGTCGGTCTTGCAATTAATTTATCTCTCAGGTCTGCCCGTCGCCATTGTATACTCTACTCTCGCTCTTCCCATCTTCCCACCACCCAAACCAAGGTTGATCCAGCAGCACAAACATTCTCCAACTTCTCAATCCTCATAACCAAATTCACAATGTCAACGTAACTTCACCCCACCATGCCCCGCCTTTTGCGCATTCTGCACATTATACTGACAATTCGCTATAGTAACATCACATGGCACCCGTCGCTGACCCGCGGCGAGCGCAACACATTCCGCAAGCAGCGCGGCTTGACAATCTGGTTCACCGGCCTCTCTGCCTCGGGCAAATCCACCATTGCTACCGCCCTGGAGCAACATCTTCTCCACCAAGGCCTCGCAGCATACAGACTTGATGGTGACAATGTGCGATTCGGTTTGAACAAGGATTTGGGTTTCGACGAGAAGAGCCGGAACGAGAACATCAGGCGGATTGCTGAGGTATGCTCTCCGCACCTGTCTACCAACCTCAATGGCGAAAGCGTTCGACATTCGCACGCCATCTACGCCGCGCCTTGGTCAAGCCAATTGAAGCCCAGTGAAGGAAAGAGAAAAAGCAAATGATGGAGCCAAGCTAACTGGTGACCCCCACGTATTTAGGTCGCGAAACTCTTCGCCGATTCCTCCACCATTGCCATCACTTCCTTCATCTCGCCGTACAAGGCAGACCGCGAGACCGCACGCTCCCTTCACGCCGCGCCCGGTGCCGACCCTTCAGATGAGCCCCTTCCATTCATCGAGGTTTACGTGGACATCCCGCTCGAGGTCGCTGAGGCTCGCGATCCCAAGGGTCTCTACAAGAAGGCGCGCGAGGGTAAGATCCCAGAGTTCACTGGCATTAGTGCGCCGTACGAAGCTCCCGAAAACCCGGAGATTGTAATCAAGAGCCACGAGACCAGCGTGGAAGATGCCGTGAGGATCATTACAGAGTACTTGCAGAAGAAGGGGTACTTGCAGGCCCAGTAGGGAGAGAGCGATAAAAAAAGAAGAATGTCATTGCAATAGTAATCGAATTACTCGCGGTATAGACACAAATATATCACAAATACATCCTCAACTAGGATGTGACACGATAGGGAGAGTGTTATACAGAGAGAAATCGTGACCTCGTGGAAACGGATTGACTTTCGATACCAACATACTTCCGCACCATACTTCTGGGATATCCGATATCTCATATGTTTTCCAATCTCGTGCTTCCAGTTGGTAGATGATAATGAAGATCGACAGTTCAAGATACGAGGAGTGAAAAAATCTGCAGTCTGCAATGTTCACCCAACAACCAATCAAGAATGCAAATCGAAGGAAAGGAAAAACAACCGAAACCTTAACCTCTATCACGCTTTGCATCTCACGCCACCAAGTCAGTACAGGGTCCGAAGCAACAAATGTTTGGCTGCCATGCATCAAATACTGTCATGTAAAGTTCTATACAATCGAGAGAGAGAAAAAGTAAGAAAAAGGATCGCGAAAAAAAACCACTCTCAGTCACATGTCCTTCTTCCACCAAAGCACTATCCTCTCAAGCCCTTCTTCCCCCAGCTAAACCCATCAAACCTAGCACACCCCTGCTCATTTCCTAATCATAGACCTCCAAACGGCTCACCCTCACAAACCCTCGCCGTCGTTTTACCCCTCAAACAACCCGTCAATCCATCTTTTTATATCCGCTTTCCTGCTAGCTACGTATTGCATACACGCACATGCACGCACGCAACCCACTAGGCACATATGCATCCTGCATCCTGCAGCGAATGCAGCTCGCTGCATGTAAAAAGTCCTATATTTAGTTAACAACTTGTTAAACGAATTGTTGTTCGTTCGTTGCGATTTTGGCGGCGCTTTTTTTTTGGAGGGCATAGCCCGAGGCTGTGTGTGTGTATGTGTGTGTAACACCCATCTTTTTCATCCTTCCGCCCGCCGCTCGTTCGTTCGTTCGTCCGTCGTGTGGGAGAAAGTTTAGAAAGAATACATATACGTACTGTACATACAGAATACGATAATGAAGAACGAAGTAGTCCTTTGACGAAGCGATGATGGTTGGGATACCTAGGTGTCGCTCCCATTCCCCCTTCGTCCAAATCAAACATGTACCTACAATGTACCTATCAAAGACCTAACCTCCCCCACCCCCGTATCCCCAAAGCCCCGACCGCACCACTACCCTCCCCTCCCCATCATTATCTCCTCAGCCACCCGCATCACCAAATCCCCTTCACCTCCCTGCATACATACCTAGCTTGAGTCCACACAAAATACCACCGAACCACCGAACCGCCGAATCCCCTCCTCCAAACCCCCGAAGCACGACTTATTCCCACAAATCATCTCCCACCACATACACATACACATACACATCCCATCCCATCCTAGCATTTCCCCCCGTCGTCCCGTTCATCAAAGCCACACACACCAGGACGAGAAGGCTACGCTGGTTTTATCTAGGTTTGGCCTGATTGGAGACGGACCGCGTCGTGGCTAGGGGGGCGATGGGGGGCTAAGAGAGTGGTGTGATGTGTGATGTGTGATGTGGCTTTCGGTCCGATGAGCGGTGATTGGGCGGTTAGGTGTTTAAGAGAGGGGGGGGGGTGTTTGTTTATGTGATGGGTTTTCTCTTTTCTTTATTTAAGGGGAGAAGAAGATGGTGATGAAAAGGTTACGATTACGATACACTACGAGAGTAAAAGAAGGGGGACGTGAGGCAGATTGAGCAAACAAAGACAAGCTTATCAACCCTGGGTGTTTAAGGTCTGTAATTACACACGTATAGATATCTTAAGGTGAATTGTCAAGAGATTTAAATAATCTCCATCATGTGTACATACACACAGTACGTTCATTTGGCCGTGTTTTGAGTTGAATGTCTGTCTGTTTTATTAAACTTCTTCTTCCTCCTAAGCTCATCAACCACACCACGAGTTTTCTTTGTAGGAAGGAAACAACAACATATATACATACAGCCCTAAACAACCCAGTAAACAAACAAACAAACAAACAAACAAACGAACGAACGAATATTTCGAATTCACTCGCTCTCTCCCCCTCTCCCTCCCTCTCCATCTACACCCCCCAAAAACAACGTACATGTGCATGTACCTACCTCACACCACCTACCCCCTTTTTTTTCAAAACCCCCAACCCCAAACCGCTAACGCATAAACAAACAACCACATTCCCCCTTTTCATCTCAAACTCTTCCCCAACTACATTACCCCAACCACCACACCCCCGTGCGTTCAGAGGATTTCCGAGGTCAGAGATAGATTGGTCAACGACGACGCACGTACCCAAGTCAATCAACACATATATGAAAAAAATAATAATATGCAAGTACACGCGCGTGTACATATATGAAGGCCCTTTTTTTCTGGTAAAACGACGGGGGTTTGGTTGGTTTGGGGGGTTTCAAATGAACAACATACGTCACAATTATTAGCCAGACAGTACGCCGATGATTCGCAAAACTTCAAGAGGGGATGTAAAATTCGCGAATAATATCAAAAGAAATAAGAGGACTGTGATAACAGCCTCCTAAAAGAACATCGTTCAACACTACAATCCTCCGTGAGAAATTCCCTTTCCCGGCCCATCTTTCGACGAACTGGGGGTGAATATAGAGGAGTCGTGTGTGTCTATCTGACTTGCATCCGCACCATAAATATCCTTCTTCCTCCACCTGCGTCCTACATGCGAAGGAACAGCTTTGCCGTGGAAACCATTAGAAAAAAAGAAGCCGTTGCGCCGCCCATTCCCATTTCCATCATTCGATGCCGCCACAATGGTCATCAATGGCCAGACCTAGGCCACAGCATTACGGAATAAGAGAGACATTAAGTGTAAGGAGCGTATCATAATGCGCCCATCCACCATTACATAAAGTGTATGTGTTGATCCCAGATCGTTAAAAGGAGTGGTCTTGTTATACAGAAAGGAGCGTGCGCTGTCGTTAATAAAAAAGAGACAAGAAACGTTTTTGCTGCCCAAAAGAAGCAACAAGGAAACAACGCGAGAAAAAATAGCAAAGCCAACGCAGATCCTAAACAACAAGTGATTTTTCCCGTCACCAGCGCCGAGCGATGTGAGAAAAATGAACAAGAAACAGGAAAGCCAAGCCGTATTATAATTAGAGAGGCGTAGCAAAGGCCACTAGAGGAGAGCATTTGCGTACAATCGTTCAAGTCGAGACATCCAGAGCAAGAAGGTATATGGAGAGGGCAGGTCAGTCCTGCCTGAACGCTGGCTGCGAGTCGCGTTCAGAATCGATATGGAACAATGCGCGGAGATGGCGATAGATGGCCCAAGGCATCCCCCAGAAAGCAATAAACAGAATAGCAGGATGCTTCCTACCGGGTATATCCCAAAGATGAATTGTATATCCAGAAAATGAACGCCCATGCCGTCGGCTAAACGCAGATCGTTAAGAACGGAAGTCGCTCGGGCCCTGGTTTGCAAAAATGAAATTCTTCGTCTGCGGCTCGTTCGGACGCCGCATAAAAGTGCCGTTGGGGCCAGGAGCGATGGGAGGTGCATACTGGTGGACGAGGAAGTCTGGCATAGCTGAAACCGGCGGGGCAAAGGGCACATTGTGGGTGATACCGGTGAGGGAAACATCATTGAAGTTGTCATAGCTGAGGTTTCCAAACGGCCCACTATACATCTGGTTGGAATTCTCCGCATGCCCCTGTCCCGGCTCCGGAAGTGAGGGCCTCCTGAAATGTGATGGCTTGGGCTGCGCAATAGTGAGATCGGTGGATGAGTGAAACCCAGCCCTCATTTGCGGGGGCTGCATCATGGTAGTACGAGGAAAGCCTTGCTGTGTAGCCGGTGCTGATTGCGGTGGCGTATCACGGTACAAACTCTCCTGGGTAAGCCTTGCTTGGTTGAGTTGCGCTAGATCCAAAGGCGTTGAAGGAGGTGAAGTGCCACTAGAGTAATTGCCAGCTGAGGGTGGATCCATCGACCACGTTGCATTGAGACTTTCTGGACTGCTATGATCAGGCATGGTCGGGTGATTCCGGAGTACGGTATTGCTCTGCCAATACGGAAATCGCGGCGTCTCGTTTGGTGTCTGAGGTGTGGGTGGCGCTAAGCTTCCTCCACCTTGAGCACCGCCGACCGTGGTGGTGCTGGAGGCAGAGAAGGTCCTAGCAAACTTGGGGGAAGAGGCAGCCTCAGTGAAAGTTAGCGACATGGGGGAGCGCTGGGAAGGCCCCGCGGTGGGCTTCTGCACACGACCCGAGGCACTGGCGATACCGGAAGAACGAATCCTTCGGAGGGTCTGATCACCGTTGTTTCCAGGAGACGGCATACCACCGCTGTAGGATGCACTCCTCAACGTGTTCGAGTTAAGAGCAGTGGGTCGCTGCTGTCTGCGCGTGGCGATGCTGGAAGTCTGGTCACCATGATCAGACTGGTCAGGCGTACGGTTCTGGATATTGATCGCTTCAATATTGCTGGCCAGATTACTGGTCGAAGAATTTCTCCGTGGGAGACCATCGTCACCGAAAATCGGGGCCTCGAATTCCGAAGGGCCTGCGCTGACCGTGCGCTCGTGCTGACCAGGTGAAGAGAGACCAGCTTGCGCGGATGTGTTTGAGTGCGCATAAAAGTCCCCTTGTGAGAAAGAATGGCCATGCCCGCCTTGGTTCCAAGCAAACAGCGCAGCGTCTGAGACGGACGCCTGAGGAAGGTTATAAGGTGAGTCGAACACGTCGTCGGTATCGTTGTTGGACTTGGCGTCCTGTCCAACTTTTTGTTCATCGGTCCATCCCGAATACATGGAAGTGATTGAAGCAACCGACGGGGGATTCGGTGCATTTGATGATTGCGTGGTTGCGCTTGACTGGGCGCCCGAGAAGGGGGACGCTTCGTCGGAGATGGAGCCACCACCGTTCTGCAACTCTGCGCCTTGAGATGGGTTGGCGGTGAGCGAAGTAAAATCAATCCCAAAATCATCAAATTGGAAGGGTGCATGAGAGGGTGCGGAGTTGCTGTCTATCGTCGAGGACACGGTATAGTTGGGCATCCCGTCAATAAAATTCGATGTCTCGTAGGAGTAAGCGGTGTCTTGAGGAGGAAGGGTGGCCGCATTGTGCTGCATGTACGGAGCGCCTGCGGTCGCAGCCATAAAGGAGTGCATAACAGCATTGGGATTGTATGCAGTCGCCCGATCCGCTTCGGGAATGGAGCGCAGAGAGTGATGCATATCATAAGCCTGCTGCTGAAGCGCCATTTGCGGGCCCAAGTCCAGTGCAGACGGGCCTTCGACACTCTGAACAGGTACACTTGCGGGGCTGAGGTCGGCCGAGACGGCATAGTACTCAGGGGGTATGGAGAGGTGGGCCTGATGAGGGTCTCCGTGCGGGGGAAACTGTGGCGGCATCATGGGCACTGGCGGTTGGCCATAAAGACCCAAGCTCATATTGTACTGATTGACCTGCTTCTTGAAGTCTTGTTTCACCTTTGCTCTCCGGTTCTGGAACCAATTCTGCACGGCAAGTTAGTATGTACTGGGCGAAGTAAGCAAGTAAGAGGAAGGGCACCGACATTGATCTTGTCCAAAGGCACACCGAGAGATTCTGCGAAACCTCTTTTGGTGTTGGTGCTTGGTTTGTGCTGCTGTTGAAAGTGCTTTTCGAGAATATCATGTTGCTCCTTGGTGAGACGGGGCTTTACGTCGCTCATGCCAGTGGGATGGGGTTTCGGCGGACCGGCAGGCTTCGCAGGCGCAGTGGACTGCTGAGGTTGGGACGAGGGCCGCTGGGGAGCAGCATCGCTGCTGTTGGCAAAGCTCTGCATGGGTAGGCCCAAACAGGGATTGCGTTCAATGTGCCGTATTCGACGGAGCGCGAGCGGAAGTAGGGTAGGAGTGCGGCCAGCCGGGAAGGGGATCGATTTTGATTTACAATTGTTTTACAATTGTGGACGTGATTTTGTCTTCTCTTTTGGTGGAGGTGGTGTTGTCGCGGTGCCGGAACTCAGCAGTGGCAGCGAGCGAGGTAGGTGCGGAGAGCGGCCCCTTTGAGGTGGGTGGTCGTGGTTGGGTGTGACGATGGGCGGGAGAGGGCAACACACAGGACAGCACACACGAGGCACAGGCACAGGCTCAGGGTGCGGGAGGAGCGGAACGAATGCAGCGAGCGGGAAGGGTAGGTAGGTAGGTAGGTAGGTAGGTAGCGGACGTGGATAGGTGCAGAGAGTAGCGAGCGACTGATTAGGTGGTGGTGGATGTTGGGTGGATTAGAATGCCATGTGAGTGAGAGCCAAGTGCGCGAGCAGCAACGAAAGAACAGCGGGCACAAAAGGACCCAAAGCGAGTGTGTGGAGGTCGGTCGGCGAGCGAGAGGAGGAGAAGATAGGTGGGAGGGTGGAGAAGGGTGAGGTAGGTGAAGGTTAAGGGGAGCTGGAGCGTCGGGGCGTTTTGAATGGATGGTGACCCATGGCCCATGGCCCATGGCATGGGATGGGATGGGAAGGATGGGATGGGCTGCCGCTGCCGCTGCTGGACAGTGGAGGCGGTAGGGCCTGTGGTCTGTGGCCTGCCCCTACCCCTACCGTGCCCTACCTTATCCTACAGGCCACAGGCAAGCTCGAACCACCACTTACCTCGCGCCTTTCTTTCCAAGCGCAAGTCTGCCACCTCCACCGCCGGCACCTTTGACGGTGGGCACACTCGCACCGTCTGCTACTGTACAGTACAGCAGGTCAATGCGAGCCAGGTTCTTCAGCAGCCCTAGTGCTCCCCCGGTGCCCCCCGGCGCATACACACACACGCAGTTACAGTTGCATGCCCTAGCATGATTACTACACGTTAGTCGCGAGTAATCACGCTCCATGTACCGTACAAGTACACCACAGTATGCTGCTCCACGTCAGTTTCAGTCGCCTCGCTAAGGGCTAGGTATCAGATGGCCTGACCTCAACTCTGCTCCCTGACTGTGACGGACGGACGGATTGACTTGACTGACTGATGGCCCATCTGCCTGTTCTGAATGGAACCACGATGATGATGATGACGAGAGAGATCTGCTTGCCCGCCATCTAAACCTGCCAGCCTGCGGTACGGTGCATCGCTACATACCTACTTACAATACTTGCATTCGCCTATTTTTTTGCTCAGGCCCACCCTCTCACGGTATATTCCTATGTTTAGCCCAACGCCCCTCCCCCCCACGCCGCAAAAAACCTCCTCCTCCTGTGCTGTTACGCTGCAACAACAAACAAGAAAAAATAAAATAAAAAACAAACGCAAGCGAGAGAAGGTGGGAAGGAAAAATCGCGATCCCAAAGACGATAGCCAGGAGCAGTATTGCTAGGTAGGTATGAAATGCTGTTATTGTAGACGTGCAAAGCGAGCATAACTCTCAAACGACGGTATTTATTCTACAGTGTCTCCTTAATCCCATGGCCTGTCTGCATTTGGGACATCATGCCATGCCACCTCTTTTGCCTCAAGGCACAGTTGAGTGTTGTTTCTGCTGTCCACAGGTGTGCGGTATTTGCCGATGGCTAACGGGAGGGAGACCGGGAGAACGGGGACAGGGGGTTTTACATTTATTACTGTACTGTATGGTACCAAGCAAGGCCCTGGCGCATGTTGTCATTGCAGGCCCGTACGTACAGTAGCGCTGCGTTGTATGTAGTAGGGTACATGTAGAAGAGAGAGAGAGAGAGAGAGACGACATCCGCATGAGAGAAGGAGAGGCGATGCAAAGTCCAAAAGATGAAATGTTCGTCTTCTGCCGAATTGCCGGGCAGTTCCCACCACCGTGTCATGACATGCTACACAGGCGTGCTGTTGATGTACACACGATGCACATAATAAGTACCAGACGACGTGTGTACAGTACCAGATTGTAGTTGCCGTACGGCGTAAATAAAAGTACGCACACTAAAAAACAAAAAAACAAAAACAAAACAAAAAAAGAGTCCACCCCCCCCTTCTCCCCATCGTCAACCTCCTGCTCCTCCTTCTTGTGCATGTGCACAACCTCGAACATTGCACACTGGACAGCTGATGGGCGCTCGATTGGTGGTGTGCTCCCGCAGAGTCACTCGCATACTCACGGGCATGCTTGGACTCACACGCTCACTCCTGCATCGACGGTGGGCGGCCAAGCGGCCTTCCAAGCCCGCCGTCGCTTACTGGTTGCTCTCGCTTTGTTACGCGAGCTTCGTTCGCAATCCCACACCACCCACCCACCGTCATAACGGGAGATGCGCGCTGGGGCACCAACGATGGCGACGGCTTCGGCTTCGGAGGTACGACGACGAGTACAAGTACGTGAACAAATGATGGTGGCCATGGCCCAACTCGTCGTCGCTGGTGCCTTGCGACCAACGCCTCGCCTTGAATCCATCGTCACCACCAAGCTGTGGCTCAACCGCCTGGCGCGTTGGCGGTGGAGAGTTTGCAGCCATCGAGGGGCAGACTGCAGAGATGCCGGCCCCGAAGCGCCCTGGCCGCTACGGCGCTCGAGCTCCTTTCCGACTTGGACTCAGCCATCGCTCCCCACACGACGATGTTCCATTGCTCCACTCACTGCTGCTCTGCTATACTGGACTTGTACAGTACTTAGTTGCTGCTCAGTAACTTACAGTACTGACGGTATGGTACCTAGGCTAGTTCCGTCTTGCGTCGTTCGTTGCCTGACCTCGCTGCCCTCTGCCCCTGAGAGCCCGCTCTCTACCCACCATCTACCCACCAACTTGCCGCGCGGGACGGCCATGCCCTGCCACGCCCTGCAATCCTGTGCTATGCCGCTTCTATAAACAAAGCCCGGCCAAACCCGCCGTCCTGAAATGGCGGCGCTGTTTGCCTTTGCCAGCGTGCGTTCGCTCGCTATCGAGCCGTACCTTGCAGCCCCCAGTCCCCCTTGGTGCTGGTGCAACTCGACAAAACTCAAATGGTGCCTGCTTGCGTTCCACCATGGTCGCAGCCAGCCCATTTGGGCGTAATCATCTTTTTTGGGCTTTGGAGACGGTGGCCCTGTCTCTCGGGCGGTGCCTACCGTCAGAAAAGTCGTATTCTACTGGACAGCATGTACTACTGTACTGTACAAGCTGTACCGCACGCTTAGTTACTACTTGGGTGCAAACGGCCCTCCGAGTGGTTATCGAGATTCAAATCCCGGTCTCCCTGAGTGGAACTCCTGCCTTAGTCACCGGTGCCATGACTAGCCACAACATGCCTAGCCTCGGTCAACCACTCATGGTCGGATGGTCCGCATTGAGTTGTTCCGTCAATGGGCGCCTGGTACGGTGCATACCCTCCATGCATACCTACCTACCATGATGCTTTGCCGCAACAAAACAAGACAAAAAGGCCATGGGTGAAGCCCTTCTCCGTCGCCGCCATTTTGTTGGATCAAAAGAAACAGACCAAGGGGAAAAAAAAGTTGCATTGCGTGCATGACGTCGGGAGTCGTGATGCACTGCAACCTCCATCATTCTAGAAAACGGAGAAACGCCCACAGTGGCTTAGACGGCGATGCGATGCAACGCTGCCCGGATAATGTGGGAAAGGGCAGCGGCTCGATCCCAGCTGGCTGGTGAGAATGTCGATGCGAAGCTTGACGTGCATAATATCTTGTTGCCCATCCCATTGATTCGACAACCGTTGAGGCTGCGCACCCAGAGGACCCTGACTCTGACTGGCAACACCGCTGTACGTGTCCGCGTGACAAGGATGGAGATGGATACCGGCCCTCCGAGTAAAGCCGGCCAATAGTCCCGACAGGGTCCGTTAGCGCACTCTTGGACAAACACCATGCCTTTCTCTCTCTACTGGATCGAGCACGTCTGACTTCGATTATCTATCGCAGATCTATGTGTCTAAATAAAGTGCCCGGAATGACGCTACAAGGTAAGATTCTACTTGGACTGTGGCTCAGCCTCTGGGTAGCATTGTCGACCTCGCCGTCAGATCAGCGCGTTGCGGATCACCAACTGCACTTCCCCCTTTCCCTCATCCCACGATTTGAATTCAACTGACCGCATGTCGCGAACAATCAAGTCCGCTCCAGCGTCTCGGAGTTGATCGAGGCTGTGGCTCGTATTCAGCGCAACCACCAAGCATCCTGCAGCTTTGCCTGCGCGGATGCCTGCGGGCGCGTCTTCGAACACGATGAAAGAGGGCTTTGGGTGCGAAAGCCCCAGATTTTTCATCCCCATTTGATAGCCACTGGGGTCTGGTTTGCCGTTCTGCACATCCTCAGCCGTGACCATGTTGTTCGGATGCGCCAATTTCATGATATCCAACCAACCCGTTACCAGTGGCCGAGTCTACAGGTGCAAACAAACATGTCAGTAAACAACAAGTCTAAATGAAAATCACAAAAATCTCAGAATGCAGAGCCACGTGGGGTCTCATGATAACTGATACCGGGGGTGCACAATACGTACACCGCTAGTAACAATGCACCATGGAACCGAATGCGCTTCAATCTCGTCCAGAAGTTTTCGGGATCCCGGTATCTCGACTGCATCCTGGCCAAACTGCAATGGTATCTGACCTTCAGCGCGGCTGATATCTGCAAGCTGTTACTACTGCTATCAATCTGGGATGTTAATCCTTAATCGCTTACAGTCCCAGTTCGCAAGACGCGGTTCGTACATGTTCAATACATCGATAGATCTACGACCGTGTGAAGTAGCTAGGATGACTGCCGGGTCTACTCCAATTTCTTTCCCTATTCTGAGGCCGTGAGATCAAGCTGACCAATTCCGAGGTAACCTACTCACTTTTGCCAATGTTTTTCAACCGCTTCCGTGGAATCTATAATGGTGCCACTGTCGATCAATCTTAGTGATGCAACCGTTGAACTTTCGAGCGGATGCACTTTACTCCATATCAAAGAGCTGATGAATTTTTAGTAACAGTGCAATGTTACACGCCATTTTAGTAGAAGCTTACCAGGCCATTGCAGGTGACGGTCTTGGGTGGAGCGGCAAAAGCTGGCTCAGCTGGCTCTGAGACAGTCATGGTGGTAACTGGGCTATTCCTCTGGTTGCTGATTTAAATGAAATCTCGTATGTTGAGGCTGGAGATTGTATAAATGAAAAGGCGAAGCTGGGAAAGAATGGGAAACAGAACAACATACTTTCCGAATACAGTAATCTATCCGCTAACCAATGACCTCCGTGATCCGAGAATCGTGGGTCTGCCCTAACTCTTCAAGAATATTTTGAGTGATTTGTCAATTGCACCAAAGCAATAATTGAGGAATTAGGATGGTTTGACTCAAATTTTTATACAATGCCATCCACAATCTATCTACTACGATTAACGTAATCACGGTAAAGTCCGCATGTAGACGCAGAAACTGACATGTAAATGATGTGGGTGAATCATGATATGATGCGATTAGATAAGCAATTCTGCCGTGTTTCACCGCCCCTTCAAACCGAAATCTTGGCAACTCGAAAATTATCGAAAAGTTGCGGTTCAATCTTGTCCAGGATTCTGCACAGCACCTAATCACCAACGCAAATATGAAGGTCGGAAGTGAGTATATCTGATACCTTAAACACCTCTAGTGAGCTGATTACAGTAATATAGAGCCAAAATCGAAGCGCGTCCCTGTGCGCCTGCGAAACAAAATTCAAAAAGCCTCCGCAGCGAAGCAACGGAAAAATAAGAAGGAGGCGAAGAAGGTAGCCCTCACTGCACCAGGCCATGAAATCACAGTCGCTAATAAATACAGAACCCAGAATGGCGTTCAAAGGCGAAAAAAGACCCTGGGATCCCCAACCTGTTTCCGTTCAAGGATAAAATCCTCGCCGAGATCGAAGAAAGTCGAAGGCTCAAGGAGGAAGAGGCTGCTCGACGAAAACAACTTGCAAAAGAGCAGAGGCTCCGCGGCGAAACTGCTATGGACACTGAAGAAGGCGCAGGAGACGACTTGGATGACGAGGATCTTCTAGAAGAAGAGTCCGAGGTTGAAGATTCTATGCATGTGGTAAGTCTATAGTGTTGAGGCCTGCGGTTCAGTTGCTAAGTCTCTGCCAGGATGATTCGAATCCAATGGCTGCTCTTCTCGCCTCGGCAAAAGCTCGCGCTGCTCAATTTGAACAAAGAAAGACGCGGGATAGTGATGCTATGGACGAAGACGATGACGATGAGTTTGCGGGCTTCGAAGATGAGGAGGAGGGTGGCACAACTGCCGCTAGTATCAGGAAAGATTCATCTAGGAAGGCTTTCGACAAGGTCTATAAACAAGTCGTGGAGTCTGCAGATGTTGTACTCTATGTTCTCGACGCCAGAGATCCCGAAGGAACCAGATCAAAGGAGGTGGAGCAGATGGTCATGGCCGCAGATGGAGGAAGCAAGAGGATGATTTTCATCTTGAACAAGATTGACCTTGTACCGCCACCTGTCCTACGAGCTTGGCTTGTCCACTTACGCCGCTCCTTCCCAACTCTCCCGCTTCGCGCCTCAAAGCCTGCACCAAATGCAAAAACCTTCGACCACAAGGAGCTCACCATCAAAGGAACATCGGAGACTTTATTCAAAGCCCTCAAGACATTTGCAGAATCACGGCAGTTGAAGCGGTCGATCAAGGTCGGCATCATTGGCTACCCCAACGTCGGAAAGTCGTCCGTCATCAATGCATTGACCTCACGGATGGGAGGTCGGGTTGGTGCGTGCCCCGTAGGAGCAGAGGCTGGTGTCACCACTAGTCTGCGCGAAGTTAAACTGGACAACAAGCTCAAACTCCTCGATTCGCCTGGTATCGTATTTCCTAACAAAACCGAGGGCAGCCAAAATAGTAAGGTCGAGGAGCGAGCAAGACTCATTCTCCTTAACGCGATTCCACCCAAGGAGATCGATGACCCCGTTCCGGCTGTTAACATGCTTTTGAAGAGGCTATCCACATCACCCGAGCTTTTCGCGAAGCTTGTAGAGGTCTACGATCTACCTCCCTTACACGCTGCCGTAAATGGCGATACAACTACAGATTTCTTGGTACAGGTCGCGAGAAAGAGGGGCCGACTTGGAAAGGGCGGTGTTCCGAACTTGCACAGTGCGGCACAGGCTGTCGTGACAGATTGGCGTGATGGCCGGATCCAGGGATGGACCGATCCACCCAAACACACTGCCACAGTTGAGACTTCCACCAAGACTGCTCCGGCCATCAAGGGTAGCAGTGGTGAACAGAAAACAATAGTCAAAGAATGGGCTGCCGAGTTCAAGCTGGACGGTCTCTGGGGCGATGATGACAACACCGAGGTTGATGCAATGGAGACATGACAGAGCACAGGCATATACACGAACATATAAGGAAACAGCGTGTAGAGACGGGTTAGACTATTCTGGCAATCGGCGTTATATCCAAAACATGCAGTCGAAATCCAAGTTCAGCTTGGACGACGAAGTTATGATACCAAATCCAAATCATTATCATCGTGCCTCTTTCCTCGCAGAGAATGTAATTTTGCATGCGTATCATATCCCTAGATGAGAAACTCTTGCAACACGATCCATGCATAGTAAGCATGATTGTTTCTGTTCGATTAAAGTTCATGTGTTGGACGTGAATGATTTGGATTAATCGTTTGCAATGGCAAACACAATTTTATCCATATTGTGGAAACGAGAATAGCGATATGCAGATGTTACTGAAGGTAATTCGTACGAATATAAGAAAGCAAGGCACGATTCTTCGTCTTCATATACCCGTTTGGGTGCCCTTTTCGCTAGCCCAAAGTGGGAGATCGTACCGAACAGGCGCATGTAGACGTGGTTGAAGTCGGCTCTGGCAGCCTCAGCAGCCTCGTTCAATCAGATATATCTTTGCGATATCGGCATTCCTATCAGCTGAATTGTGGTGCGATGGTGCTTGGGCCTTCGACAATTGGCGTTCAAAAGGGCGACCCCACGTTCCCCGCTTGCGGCTTCCGTCGGCTTATCGACTCGAACTTTCGTCACTTAACTTCGCAAAGTTTCGCGTGGGCAAGTACATAAGTCTCGAAAGAGACTTTGTATTCTCCTTCACTACCTCAATCATTCAGAATGGCGTCTTTCAAAAGTTTGCAGCCATTGGGCTCTGTCTCCCGCTCGCTGAATGCGCCCGTAGTTTCAAGAAGAGGAGTAGCCACCATCGCCAACTTCAAAGTCCCTACCATCAACAACGAACCAAATGTAAGTCGAGAGCTAGAAATGGCTGGATTGAGCTTCGAAGGATAACCAAGTTTGCAGCAACACTACGCCAAAGGTTCGGTTGACCGCCAAAAGCTCCAAGACGCGATATCAGCACTCAAAAAACGAACGCCTATCCAAGTTCCACTTGCATTGGGAGGTCAGGAGGTGTGTTAACGTCCGGTTCAAACATTCAAATGGTTACTAAGGCCTGTTAGATCACCAATTCATCCATTCTTACACAGCATGATCCTTCTTCCCATGCGGATGTAGTGGCCAAGTACTCCAACGCCAGCACGGCCGACGTCAACAAAGCCATAGACGAGGCATTGGCAGCCAAACATGCGTGGGAGAACCTGCCCTTTGCCGACCGCGCGGCAGTCTTTCTCAAGGCAGCTGATCTCATTTCCACCAAGTATCGATACGATATAATGGCAGCAACTATGGTTGGGCAGGGCAAGAATGCATGGCAAGCAGAAATCGACTCCGCAGCCGAAATATGTGATTTTTTCAGGTATGCATTGGCAGTGCGCCTGAGAATAGATACCCGGGCTGACACGATTCAGATTTAACGTGAAATATGCCGAGGAAACTTACGCATCTCAGCCGGTTCACAACGCGCCTGGCGTGTGGAAGTACGTACCTGCACCACAGACTGAAGCAATGGCCAGATACTAACAAAAACAAGCCGTGTTGAATATCGACCACTCGAGGGCTTCGTCTATGCCATTTCCCCCTTCAACTTCACTGCCATCGGCGGCAACCTTCCCGCAGCTCCCGCTCTTATGGGCAACGTCGTAGTGTGGAAGCCATCACCTGCCGCGATTGCATCCAACTGGCTTGTCTACCAGATCCTGATCGAGGCTGGCCTTCCTCCAAACGTCATTCAATTCATACCTGGTGACGCAGTGGAAGTCACTCAAGCCATCCTATCACACCGTCAGTTTGCGGCTCTGCACTACACCGGTAGCACCGCAGTGTTCCGATCTCTTTACGGCAAAATTGCGAACGGAGTCGCCGAAGGAAAATATCAGAGCTATCCCCGCATCGTCGGTGAGACGGGAGGAAAAAACTTCCACCTGATTCACCCCAGTGCCGACGTATCGAATGCGGCCATCCAGACAGTACGTGGAGCTTTCGAGTATCAAGGTCAAAAGTGCAGTGCTTGCTCGCGACTATACGTTCCCAAATCTATATGGCCTGAATTCCAGGAGAAGCTCGTCGCTGAGACTGCCGCGCTCAAGATTGGCGAACCATCCGACTTCTCCAACTTCATTGGTCCAGTCATCCACGAGGGTAGCTTCAAGAAGTTGTCGGGTGTCATTGATGAGGCCAAGAACGACAATGAGCTTGAGTTACTAGTCGGCGGCAAGTACGATGGCAGCAAAGGATACTACATCCACCCCACCATCTACCAAACCACGAACCCGAACCACCCGCTCCTGTCCCGCGAATTATTCGGCCCTGTTCTCGTCACATACGTCTACGATGACTCCGCCCCGGATGCTTTCAGCAAGATTTGCAAACAGATCAACGACACCTCCGAGTATGCTTTGACCGGCGCCGTGTTCGCCAAAGACAGGGAAACCATTCGATTCGCAGAGAACGCTCTTCGTGATGCGGCGGGTAACTTCTACGTCAACTGCAAGTGCACCGGCGCTGTGGTCGGACAGCAGCCCTTCGGTGGATCCCGAGCCAGTGGGACAAACGACAAGGCTGGGAGCGCAAACCTCCTGGCGAGGTTCGTCAACATGCGCTCCATCAAGGAGGAGTTCCTGCCCACGACGAAAGTTGAATACCCCAGTAACGAAGTATAATGAGCGCAAAGACACCGCATGAGTGTAAAAGTTGGCTTGTCAGCATAGGCGTTTCCGGTTTTCACAGTACCCATGTTCACACTGTATATTAAAATCTTTCTAGAGTAGTTAGTTGCACAGAAGACGACATGAACGACAACACCTGTCAAAACAAATTCACATGCATTCGCGATAAAACGCCCCTAAGCAAAAATCAAATCAATAAGGCTTATGAAAGCAAGAAAAAAATGCACATTTGGCTTTTCGCATGAGCAATCCATCAAGCCTCGGTACCTTTTGTTATGTACTCCATAATCGCCTAAGAGTTCTATTCAGGGGAAATTTAAAGGCCCCCTCTTAAATTTTCCCAGACCCACTTCTGGTCTACACAGTCGGGCCTACTAATCTAGAGGGGGGGCCATCGGGCTGGAATCTACCCACAAGCTTTCCTCAAGACTCTTAAAAAAAAAAGGTGTGGCGCAACTGGTGGGTACGTTCTCTCGTCTTCATCTTCTAGAAAGTTCAGCGCGCGCGCCTGAGGACTCTTTTTTTGCTGGGTCGAGAGGGTCCCACTAACGGAATCATGCATACGTAGAAGCCTCCATCTTCTACGCATAGCTTCCCCTTTACGCTCATATACGGTTGCCCTTTGTCGGATTGTCGGTGGATACGACATGCCGATGGATACACAAACAGTCACTGATAATGAGGAGAGGCGAAACGATTACAAAGTCATAATTAATAGAAACGGACATAAGTGCGTTCGATCATGTGCTGACTTACCCCGTCACGATCAGCAGGGACGGGAATAATCGGTCTTTATGCCGGATGCATCAGATTATGGATGGAGTGAGATGTGGACCGCCACACTGGATGGATATAGGGCACGATATGATACGGATCTTTTTTAATGGTGGCTCGACTCGTCGCATTCAAGTGCGAGCATCGCAAAATAAAAAGAACAGTGGCGTAGAAACGAACATGCAGGTGTTTCTAATCGTTTCATTAGCCTTCCCGCTTGCAGTATGAAATCCGATTCTAGACAAGCGTTGCCGAGGCACAAATGGTTTTGTGTCTTGGTCCGACCGTCCGCGCCTTGACATCATGGTCACCAAATGGTCCCTGTGAACTGCAGGATTGCTTATTGTCGATTGATACATCTCCTAAAGCCGACCAGCCGCCCGCCGCTACCATCCTCAAGTCCCATATTTCTTCGGCATGGAGTGCACGCGATTGGCTACGCTCGACTTGAGGCAGACTCTGGTCCTCTCGGGCCTCTCCCATATCTCGCTCGGCCGAGGCAGTTTGGCAAAACATGTCATCAGGCCGTTGTTAGTTGATTCAGCATTGATCGGTCTCTTTGTCCCTCCGCCCTCCTAACTTTTGCACCTCCATCTGTGTAGTAATAATAATCATACTAATCAGGTCGATCGCCTCCTTTCCTGGCCATTTCTTTCCATTCTGTTCTTTTCACCATTTAATAAAACGTTATCTACCCCAACCTTGGGATTTCGTCGCTACAACAACTCTCTCAACACGCTATAATAGATACTAAGGTGCATAGACCTCACCCACACACACCCCCCTTTGATTGTATACTTTTCTTTGAATCACCGCGGCATTTCGCTGCCACATAATTTCTTCCCGCCATGGGGAACGAACACCAACATAATGCCGACATTGAGTCGGGACGAGAGGGAATCCCGCATTTCAAAATGATTCTCGACCAAGGCGTCGTTACCAAGGAGATGGTCGAGTACGAATACGAGGGATCCGGCACAGAGGAAGATCCCTATGTCGTGGAATGGATGGAGAATGACCCAAGGAACCCCATGACTTGGGGATTGGTCAAGAAGTGGACCTGTATGGTGTGCATGGCGATCGCCACATTGGTCGTCGCATTCTGCTCGTCAGCTTTCACCGGAGGTATGTTATCGTAAACCACATCTTGGATGAAGGCCATACGATATTAACATGCATGTTAGGTATCCAGCAGATACTCCGGGGATTCTCAGTCTCGCAAGAAGTTGTTACGTTAGGCGTCTCTCTCTTCGTTGTGGGGTTCGCCCTCGGTCCGCTACTATGGGCACCCTTTAGTGAAATCTACGGTCGCCAGGTGGTTTTCTTCGGCACGTTCCTTGCCTTCACAGCCTTCAATGCCGGCGCCGCTGGATCGCAGAACATCGAGACGCTCATCATCCTTCGATTCTTTGCCGGTGCGTTCGGATCCAGTCCCCTTACCAACGCCGGTGGTGTGGTCGCCGATCTTTTTTCGGCCAAGGAGAGAGGACTTGCTATGAGCATCTTCTCCGTCGCTCCATTCATGGGTCCGGTTTTGGGACCTATTGCCGGTGGATTCTTGGGCATGAAGGAAGGTTGGAGATGGGTCGAAGGACTCATGGCGATCTTCTCAGGTGTCGTCTTCTTGATCTGTATTTGTGTCGTCCCGGAAACCTACCCGCCTGTCTTGCTGCGAAGACGCGCCGAGACCTTGTCGAAGATGACCGGAAAGGTTTACATGTCGAGAGGTGATATCGACCAAGGGAAGACTACGCTTGGAGAAGCCTTCTCAACCGGTCTCAAGCGTCCCTGGATTCTCCTCTTCACTGAGCCCATCGTCTTCCTCCTTTCACTCTACATGTAAGAACCCACCATCCTCAACATCCGCACGCAAATCAAACTAACAAATACCAGGGCCATCATCTACGGAACTTTATATCTCCTCTTCGGAGCTTATCCCATCGTCTACCGCGTCGGACGACACTGGAACGAAGGTATCTCGGGCCTCCCCTTCATCGGCGTTGCCATCGGCATGGTCGGAGCCGTCACCTACACCATTGTCTACGACAACAAGCGTTACCTCAAGTGCGTCGCGAAGTCAAAGAACGGTTTCGCCGCTCCCGAGGACCGCTTGCACCCTTGCATCGTCGGCGGCTCGTTTCTTCCCATCGGTCTGTTCTGGTTTGCCTGGACCAACTCACCCTCCCTTCCTTGGGCTGCGAGCGTGGCAGCCGGCATCCCCTTTGGCTTCGGCATGGTCCTCATCTTCTTGAGTGTGCTCAACTACCTTATCGATGCGTACACCATCTTCGCTGCATCCGTGTTGGCGGCGAACGGCATCTTGCGTTCGCTTTTCGGTGCGGCGTTCCCCTTGTTCACCAGCCAAATGTACAGCAGACTTGGTATCCACTGGGCCAGCTCGGTCCCCGCCTTCCTAGCAGTAGCCTGCCTCCCCTTCCCCTTCCTCTTCTACAAGTACGGCAGCACGATCCGCCAGAAATGCAAATACGCCGCCCAATCCGAAGCCTTCATGCAGAACCTGCGCAACCGCACCCTGGCCGCCCAGCAAGGCGCCAACGACGAGGACGGCAACGACTCCGACAGCTCGCGCACGCGCACCACCCCCGAGCAAATGGCGGAGCAGGAAGCCATCGACTACTCGTACGAAGACGAGCAGCAACCCCGGTTCGCGGAGCTCAAGTCGGAGAAGGAAAAGGAAAAGGAAAAGGAGGGCGAGGAGTTGCACAAGGTGCGCACGGGGCGCAGCTCGAGGAGTAGGAGGAGCGTACGCACCATCCAGCAAGAGTTCTACGATAATCCATACGAGATCGACCGCGTGCACACGAGAGAGAGCTTTGGCCCGAGTCGGAGTCGCGCGAACAGTACCAAGTTGGAGAAGACCAAGAGTCGGCAGTAGTAGTAAATGTTTGTTTTGCCTGCTGTGTTGTTTTTGGACTTGATTGGGCGTCGAGCGCTTGCTTTTTACCTTTTTTTTGGGAGGGCATTTACGGTTTCGCGTTTTTTGTTTGTCTGCATTATGAGACGAGAGATTGAATTTGCAGTGCTGGCTAGCCAGCCAGCTAGCTAGCATGAAGAGGAGGAACGGACCCATCTATCCGTCCATCCCCCCCGATATGATACCCGTTCGACAGGGCTTTTCCTAAAAAGTTAGAAAGACAGAAAAGGATTTTCTGGATATGCATATAGATGGACGCTTTAGTCATAACGTAATGAATAATTGGTTAGGAAACTTCATAAACTTGCCATGCATGTACATGAGGATGATGTTACAGGTAATGCATTGCGTTTAAATATTTCTTATGTCAGATCTCTATCGTATTACAGTACTTTTTTTTTTTAGTGCTGGAGAATAAGTGGACTTCTTACCTATGTAGCTTCTCATCCTTCGTGCTATACAAACATACTCGATCCTCTAGTTACCCCACCCCCTAATAACTACCTAGGTATGTATACATATATCCAACACTCAACATCTACCAACCCGCAAATACCTCACCAACCAATTTCCCTCCCCCCTCACCTTCCTCCCTGACATCCCCGTCATACTACCACCCTTTGCATTACGTCAAAAGTATACGTCTAGGGTTGTGTGATGGATTCTGGCCGGGTTCTTTGACCTTTTTTTTCTGACTTTCCTTAACGAGCTTCTCGAGTCTACGGACGTCTGAGGAATAAAAGTAGTAGCTTTGACTGGATGTTTTTCTCTCCCGCGTCTCACCCTAGATACTTTTTTTTCAGTAGGTGAGTTGGCTGTATCCTCCCCAGCTGGGGTAAGCTGAGCGCACGAGATATGGGGATCTTGTATTAGAGTTGATGTGGGGGTGCGAATGGATATTAAGACTGAGAATGAGGAGGAAGACGACGACGATAGTGGTAGGTATATGAGTATGATGGAGGCGAGAACACACATAGGCGAAGAAGGAGGTTGGGATCAGTTGTTTTTAGGAGACTTTCATTATATGCTAACAGGTGTATAGTACAGATTTACTACCAAGACTATGCCTGCCCAGACAAAGATGATTAGAAAGGGCGTCAGGAGACTTTTGTATTATTTGCATTTGACCTTTCGACTGTCATTTTTCTTTAATTTTTCTTTTGGTTTTTTGAACATTTAGAAGGTGTTCTATCTAGTAAAAAAATGTCCAGAATGAGTGACAAAGAAAGATAGGCGGCCGTAACTACAAATATGACGGACATGACTGAATTTATAGTTAAGGCCGCCCCTCCTATTTTTGTCACACATTCTAGATATCTTTTCTGTTTAGGTAGAATACCTTCTAAATGTTCAAAAAACACAAAAAAAAAATACATGAATGAACAAGTATGGCAGTGCGGTCTGAATGCACTTTCGTTTCTGTGGAGTCTTACTACAAGACACTACGAATGATTTTTTGGACTGTTTGAAGGAGTTCGACCTATATGGAAAAGATGAGCCCAAACATGAGTGATAAAAAAATGGCTGGCGGCCTTATCTACCCATCTTGCGAAGATATCAAGACATTACCTGTCAGACGCTGTTGTTCAAAGATCCCTGCCTGGGAGAGGAAAGCGTAGAGGCTCCTCCCTGGGGGCGTCGAAATTCACGAGGAACAAGTTTTTCAAGTCAGGATCCTTGAGAAGCTTGCATTGTTGCTTGTGATTCTTCTCTGTCCAGCCGGCAACTTGACAGTCCTGCGGTGTGGATGGAGTTAGATGGGAATTCGAACATTGCCGTGCTAATAACATTGATAGTATCGATCATACCTTGTCACAATACGAGAACAGATTGCATCTATCACACTTTTGCAGATTTTTCCCTTCCTTGTGACAGGCTTGGCAGGTGCGAATGCCATTTCGAATGTTAGCGTATTCTCTTACATTATATTCCAGATCGTTCATTTGTTACGCTGTAATGTCGAAGATCTGAAGGCGTCAGTATTTCTAGCGTCGTCGCATAACCTAGACATACCTTAACCCGTTCAGGTTCTTCCTGCCTGACATGAAGCGGCGTGCCAAACATGTCATCATACTTGTAGGCATATAAACAGGCAATCATGTTGCCGACTTTTAAACGAGACCGGTCTAGGTAAAGGCCTTGCCATTCTCCGTTGTAAGGGTTTCCATAAAAGAGAATATCCACCTCTTTGGCATTATTATCTTCGACTTGTATCTTCAGACGGCCCTGACTCCAGTCATAATTGAGTATTCTCCCCAAGAAGCACCCGTGACGGTTGGGCTTATTGCCATTGAGAATCCAGGAATTGACAACGTGTTCATCGGGGAGAGTACGCAAATAAGGAAAGTGTCGGTGGTCCAGGAAGGTGTTACATTGTAAATCTTGCATGATGCAGTAAGTCTGTAGAGCTAATTGTACAAAGTTTGTAAAACTGTGCGATAAATAAATATTACGGGAAGCAGCTTGAGTGGAGCCATTCTCGCACTACAGGTATTCATTCATCTTGCTTTGCCAATCTCCTTTTAACTACACTATATAGAAGTTGAATCAGACAACAAATGACTTCGTGTAAACAGCTAAAGCATTCAACTGTCATGGATCGCGATAGAATCCAGCGAGGGCGTTATGGAGTCTATGAGAGTTTCTCGTTGCTAAAAGTACCGCTCACAGCCCGACTTGTTTGCTCCTCTTCCCAAACAATCATGCATTGAACCTAAATAAGGCAAAGACTAATCCTATGGCATACTACTGAATGTTGAACCACTGGCTGAACCGATTTTCGGGATCGTACTTCCTCTTTAGCATCTGAAGGCGGGGCAGACTCTCCCCATAGATAGCCTCTAGACCTTCGTCACCGTGCGAAAAATTGATGTATCTATAATTCTTAGCAAGTATTATTTCATTAGCAAAGCAGGAACTTACGAAGTGAACTTTGTCTCTGTAGATTTCCAAATGTTTCGGACCTTTTCAGCAAAGGCAATGGCATCTTCGTCCAACGAAGCATCAGTGTACCAAGGGATGACAAGGGCTTGGGCATTGACGTCTCGGTGTGCCCAGGAAGCAGTTGAGGCTGGAATGCTCCGTGCCTTGGACAAATTGTATATCTCAATGATGACAACACTGTTCTCTGCTCCCGGTTTGTTTCGGAATTCGACGTAGAGGTTCCAAATATCCTGCCACTGTTCAGGGTGGAGCTGGCTGATACCGACGCTATATCCTGGCTTGCGTTGCTCACGAACACAGAAGTTTGTAGCCCCGGCATTCCACTGATCATATGGCAGGATGCCACTGTTCTCAAAGACAGGTTTAAGGGCGTAGAGGCCAGCGAAGGCAGCCTTTCCTTCTTCTGCCGTCGCGTGGAGCATGAAACCAGTGACTAGGATGACAGGACCGTTGTTATTGGTCAGGTAGAGAAAAACATCTTGTGTAGGTTCAAGGTTGGGACGTAGAGCTTCAACGGCCTTTACCACTTCGGTAATCTGCTCGCCTGGGAAGACTAAGGCAGTATTCCAGGCAGTGAGATTGGAGTCAGGATAAGACTTGACGACAGCAGAGGTCACGATACCAAAATTGGGCCCTGCACCGCGAACAGCCCAAAAAAGATCCGGATCGCTGGCTTCTGTGATTGTCTTTAGGTCTCCCTCGGCGTCGACCAATTTGAAGGAGATGATGTTGTCAACCCCAAAGCCATACGCTCCCATAAGGTTACCATAGCCGCCCCCAAGGTAAGCGCCCAGTGCGCCTACACAATCGCAGTTGCCTGTCTGTATAAAGGCGCCAGCTGAAGCACCAGCAGCAATGGCTTCTGAGACAGATACACCACCACCGATTGTGGCCTGCGTTTTGTCCGTATTGAACGTGATGTCTTTCAGTGGTGAAATATTGATTATTACTCCACTGGTCAAATTCAGAGCTGCCCAGCCAGACCCACCGTTTTGCGCGAAGAACGGAATGTTTTTTCCTACGCAGTACTTGACCTACATCATATATCAATGTGCACGGTCTCGTCGGAATGAGCAGGAAGTACATACCACGGCTGCAACATCTGCCTCAGTGGCCACATTGACTACCGCATCAGGTTTGGGTGCGCTGTACAGACTTCATCTTGGTGGCGCTGTGCTCGAGAGAGTAGCTCCAGAGGAAAGTAACGGTTTTAGTTCAACGGAAAGTGTATCCATTTCGATATCAGGTCGATTGCCTGTCAAGTATGTCGAGGTGGCTGGAACCACACAAGCCGCATCTGAGAATTGGAAAAATGCTTGTTACTATATAACATTAGTATAGTGTTGAAGGATTCAAGAATCACAGCGGCCAAGCACTGGGACAATGGTTAGGGCAGTGTCTGGCAGAAAGATTCCAGCTTGCTGCATGAGCCAGATTGGTCACAATCTGGCGTCCTGCCTCACCTGCATAACTAGGTCATATTCCTTCGTGAACTACATGTAGTATAACCGTGTGCAGTTCAGGATTTATGCACAGCCAAGTCTTTTATCACCAAAACTGTGCCGCAAAATGTTGCCTGTTCTAAGAATTTCACGTAATCTTCAAGTCTCACCCCGTTGGTTTATAGGCCAGCTTTTCGTACGAAAGGTCGCGAATAGGCGAAGTTTGTCAGATACGGACGAATAAGCAAAGGGAGCAGAGGAAGAAAACGTTTGGGAGTCGACAAAAAATTGAACCTTTATAATGCAACGAATACATCGCCACACTCCCGAGATATGATAACACTTGGTTTCAAAATTTCCACGCCGCTGGGTCAAACTATGTCAAGTTTTGGAGCGTAGAATGGGAAGTTGATATCATCAGGAGATCACCGCAGCCATCTTCCCAAAGCTGGGGGAGTTGCTCCCAAAAATAAATGCATAGTTTGAGGAGCTCTTACGTGTCGTCGGAAGTATTGGTATCGAGAGGTCGATATCATAGCCAGCTCTATTGATTACTGCTAGAAACGGTCTAAATCGTAGTCTGGCTGTTCTACAACTTGATAGTCATCATCCCTACTTCATGGTTAGCGTCCACGTCTGCTTAGCCCAGCGTTATGATACCTACCCCAGCATTAGGTGTGGCACGGGTAAGACCGGCTTACCTATGACCTACAATTGATGAAGTGGTAGCTCTTAACTTCGACTTTCGGTTTGCCCTGAAGTTTCATCATCACGTGAGAGGACGCACTAGTATTAAAGACAGATGACAATAGAAAGGAATTTCTCAATTTGTATTAATTTCTCCCTTTCTTCAATTTTTTTGTTCTCCTCCATGATATCCCTTTCATTCTTTGATATTGAGTTGCAACCACCTAGAATCAGCGCAAAGCGAAACCGCCCAGGCTGAAATTACCCACCGAATGTTATGATCCCCTCATGTATTCACCATGATCTAGAATCCAAAAAGACTTGCCAAACACCTTCCCATGTTCCACCCAGGAGGGGAGGCGACGGAGGACGTCGAGTTCAATCATTGAGCCGCATCAATCCAGCCAGACCAACCTTGAACTTCTCATAAAGCTCAGGCTCACTAGGACCAACAAAGTTCATAATACCCAAAGCCGCCTCGCAATCGCCCGTCTTGTGCTGGAGGTGACGAAAGTAGAGGAAAGCATGACGCCAGAACTCTACAACGATGAAGGGCATATGAACAGCGACACACTTATCCTTGACATCCCAGTCGATATCGAGCTGCTCGAGCGCATCGGCGTCGCGCAGCGCCATGAAGGCTCCCAAGGTCGTGGGCGAGCTGGCCGTCTGGATCTTGAAGCGGATGTGGCGTATGCACTTGAGGGCTTCGGGCCATTCTTCCGCGAACGCTTTCAAGTAGCCCGGGGTGCGGAAGTGGAACTCGTTGCCGCGGTACAGGATCATGGTGGCTTCGGCGTTGATCTGCTTGTTGACTTCGAGGAGGCGCACGTTGAAGGGGTCGTTGCGGCCGTTGAGCTTCTGGCGGAGCCGGAGGACCCTGAACCTGATGTACCAATTAAACCAGTCATCACTTGAGATGTCAGTTGGAGTGTTGTGGGAGGGAGAAGACGACCTGGGTATGTGCACTTACTTCTTGTTTCCGTACTGGCGGCGGAATTCCATGGGACCTAGAGTGGAAATGAGCACGCGTTTGTAGATCATGTTGCGGATCTCAGCGGGTAGATCTAGGAACCGAAAGGGTGCTGGAGGCGTCTTGGGTTTGGGCTTCCTAACGGGCTTCTTGGTATCGGGGCTTGGGCTAGCATCAAGCTGGAGCAGCTGGGGATCAACCACTTGGTTCACGACGGGCACGTTCATGTTTGCCAACCGACGAAGCTATCAACTATTGAAAGTTAGCAAAGGTTATTTGGTAGCACTGAGTAGTGAGCGGGGAAGGTATACTGGATTGACTGTTCGATGGCTTTGGGGTGCGTCGTGAGGGTTGTGGTGGAAGCGATGGCAACGCCGTGAAGAAGATACAGCGGGGATACGTGAGTTTATATAAGGTGAGAGTTTGTCGGGGTGAAGGCGGCGTTTCCACGTGATCGGTGAGGGAAGCTCAAATCAAAGGTGAAGGCAGATTGGGAGAGCTATCTCAGGTGAAGGCGACTTTAAACCAGATCCGTATCTTCACTCCGTCGTACAGAGATATCTGTCATCACATCATCCCGACCAATTTATGAGGAGTGTATTTAATGTTACGCGGTGGTGCAAGTTACCCTTAATTCTAGGGGTGGCGGTTGTTGTTGTATTTGTTCAACCTCTGATTCTATGGTCAGTGATCGATAGAAGGGCTAGTAGCTGCTATCATCCCCAGTGAATTTGGACTGGCTAGATCTAAAGACAAAAGGAAACGAAACAGAAGATATCTATCAAGATATCAACACTTGATACATGTGTGTGTGAGACGGCGGAACTTCAAAGGAAGAGGTCATACTGATGAATTGATTGGATGATTTTGACGGAGATGTTGAATTGGGTGGTCATGGAAACCTGGAGAAAGAGCACTTGATATGTGTCCTAGGTGTTTGCTAATTGTCTGCTTGCTGATCGCTCTCCTCTGATACAGACCCACACATCTCGGGTGAAGGCGAATTTGATCGCTCCCCCTATCCCCGCTTCGTGGTAGAGAGGTTTCTTTAAATTAAAATTGGATCTAGGTTCCTGCTTCACGACAGCCCGGACTACCTACCGTGCAGTGTTCTCTTTCGTCACGGCCCTTTTGGGTATTGTACTGTGTTTGCCTACAGCAAGAGTCCTACTCGTTATTCCGATAGCACCTACATGGGTTACTTAAGCGGTCACTCTAAAACCTGTCAAATAAGCACAACAATATCAAGACCAAGACTCCACCACATAAAGAAAAAGAGAGAAAAATGAGTAGAAGCAAGAAGAACGAGGAGGAGCAAGCACGGAAGTATTTGCGGAGAGCTGACCTAGTATCACAAGATCAATAAGTAACCACAGAGTAAAAGTGATTCCATCGTTTTAATCACTCACTTTTCACCCTGCTAGCCGATATCTACATAGGATCAGAACAAGGTATGTAGACACAAATCTCAGATATGCGTATATCGTTGTAGAATGGCAGGATATATAATTATAAAATGGGAAATCTTTTTGCTCAATGATTTGCAGTGTGAACTTTGAATTATTTGACGCTGAAATCGATAATCTATGGCATGGCATGGCAAAATGACGCGTACATACCTATACAAGAGAATGTACGGGATACCTATAAAGTACGTGCCAATGCGTGTGGGCAAGTATGTGTTCTTCTGGAAAGGTTTTTTTTTACCCAAGATGTCAGGGTGGCATATGTAGAATAACAGTGATAATAGTGATGATAGTGATGATAGTTATGTATATTCTTATGATTTCGACCCAAAATACAAGGATGTGTGTTCAACCAAGACATCAGGACAACTAAAACACCACAATCTTTTACTTATTTCCACCAAGCACGGAAATCGGTCCGCGCACTGATTCTACCCATTCCGACGGCAACAGTGCTGTAGACAAGTAGCTAGGTGGTACTTAGGTTTGAAGACACGTACACGTACACGCACACGTATGACTAACTGCAGCAGGCTGGGAGTCATAGAGCAATCGAGTGAGACAGTACAACCAAGGATGAGCCATTTTGCCATCACCCTACCAGTCATATTAACAGTCACAGTCACAGTCATATTGCACAAGAGGGAGTCATGTGGTAGATAGATTGGATTGTATTATAAAAGGAGAGCGCGATGCCGTTCCCCCGAGGACATTCCAGATGGGAAAAAAGACGCTCAGGTCGCATCCACGCGGAAAAAACAAGAGATTAGATACTGGAACAACAAGGAGCAGGAAAGGACAGTGAACGCATTCGCTAACAATATCAGCCGTTACCAGGAGGAGTCGATCAACACCGCAAAGGGGAGACTGCGCTCCGGCCGGGGATATAAAACAAGGGACGCGGCAAAAGCATAAGAACCGCGCAAGGAAATCCACCGCGAACACTCCTTCGAAGCTCAAGCGTACAAAGAACTAACTGTAACAATAAACATACTAACAGTTGATAGAAAACCAAGGTAAGGAAATGCTTTTAGAGCGGTGAGGCGACTCCTCACCAGCTCCCCGGAGGACCGCAGAATCAATCAAGATCTGCGGTATGAATACTTCAAGTACCGGAATATCCCTGAGCATAAGCAATGTTCTTCCACTTCTCAACTTCGGCCTCTAGCTCGGCATTTCGCTTCTCCAGAGAGTTGACGTGATCAAACTTCCTCTGCCGGGAGTCACGGGCTGCAAGAGTATTGCGAGCTCGCTTCAATGCCACCTTGTCAGTGGGATCGACGGTGATGGGGGCCAGAGGACCTTTTCGGCGACGAGGCTTGGTAACAGATGCGTTGGTAACGGGAGAACCATTAACGGATGACTTCCTTCGCTGCGGCTTGTCCAAGACGACGGGCGAGTTTGCGCTAGAGATGCTGGACTTGTCCATCGAGTTGCTGCTGACGGTGCGTTCAAGCTCAGGAGCAGACTGCACACTGGTGAGGAGAGGAGCGGAGAAGTTGGTGGGTGGCATGAACTTTCCGTCATCCTCAGGGAACAATGGAAACCAGTTGTCAGACGCTCCAAAGCTGTCGGTCGCGGCGAACATGGGCGACGTCTCGAAGCTGTCGTTGATGTCGAAAGGTGAGTTGTCCACGTCAGGAGAAGTGATGTTGGTAAAAGTGGTAGAAGGTGGCGCAGACTGGTTGAGCGGATCGACGAAGAGATCCTTGGGAGACACTGTGCGCGCGGAGCTGGATACCGAGGGGTTGATGGCGGTAAACGCAGTGTGGGGGGCTTCCCAAAGGGAGGTGTCGGACTGGACACCCGCGAACAGGCGGGCGCCCGAGTCAAAGGAGTTGTTGCTGTTCAGATCTGCACGACATGTGAGTCTTGGGCGTGTGGATTCAGAAGCCAAATGCGCCTTACCTGCCATGACTGCGACGTTGCTGTTCTGAGGAATGCTGTTGCTAGGGCTGGAAAACAAAGGGACCGGTGGGCGTTGTTGTTGAGGCTGTTGCTGCTGTAACTGAGGGGAGGCGTGAAATCCTGTGGTGGATGTAGGGGCAGAATTTGCGTAGAAGCCGTGGCCTTGGTTAAACAAATGACGAGAGTGAGGAACGCTCGGTGCACGTTGCGGCTGACGAGGCGCTTGGGGCGGCTGGTCGTAGAGCACAAAGTCTGAGTGCGGACGGGCGAAATCGGTGTGGGACGTATTCAGTTGCTGCCGTGAGGCGTGGGGAGCTGGTGAGGAAAGCCATGGTGACTGTTGAGAAGCCGTGGTGGACGACGTGAAGTCGAACGCGGGGAAGGTAGATTCCGAAGAACTAGAGCTGCACGAGGCGAGACTGTAGTTCAGAGGTTCCTGAGAGGAAACTTCTGAGTGTGGGAGTTGAGTGGAGATGGGGGTTGTTGTGGGAGTTGGTTGATCCAATGTGTCGGCTGAGACAGGCGACGAGCGAGAGCGGGAAGGGAGCTAAAAGGCATCCATGGTTACTGGATGTCTTGTGGTATATTTGTGAATGTGAGAGTGTTTGGTGGAGAAGAAAGAGAAGAAGGAAAATGGATGCCTGGCGGGGAAGGGCAGGTTTTTGTGCGAGCTCGGGCGGGTCGGGTTAGCGAAGGTAGCAGAGAGAGGCACTAACCGGGGTAGGGTAGCGGAGCAGAGGGCTATGAGTCACAGGTCTGAAGCGTGGCCGGGGCGTCGAGGCGGAGCACAGAGCAGCCAATGACGACGCGTGGCGGGGCTGCGATGCCGGGCGCTGGTCTTCCCGCTGCGTTTCAAACACGACGCACTACACACACTACACACAGCTTCATGGATGTATTGATTTGTTTTACCAGCTTGGTTACATGTGCGCTTTGCTATTTTTCTTCACTCTGCTCTCCCCAACACAGGACACATGTGCGATGCGACGATATAATTGATGCGCCGGCCCAAGCCACCACAGAAGTCCGGATAGGACTTGGTTAATTTAAGCCGTCGTCAGGCATCAGTTTGCTAACGACAGATAGGGCGCGAATCAGAAGGCCGCCTTACCCCGGTGGGCTAGCCAGCTGATGCGCCGTCCTTGAACCGGTGGAGGAGTTGCTGACATGTTCCATGTCACTTCACCCTCTGGCTGCCACCGGAATTATCCTCGAATGCCAGAGGGCGGAGTTGAAAACGAGAGTGCGCCCTTCGTGCCGTGTGTGTATACAGTATTCCGATTCCGTCGCTTCCACATCTTGTCAATGCCGCATGTACATGGTGCATATCTGCTCAACCTGCCCGAGAAGCACCCATAACCAACAAACACCGCTCCTTCGGTTCCTTTTCGTCTGGTTTTATATGTGCCAGAGCCCATCTATGGCGGTGAGCACCAACGACGCCCTTTTTTTCCCTGGTTGAAACGGGCATCCCAACAGCCACAGCTTCGGATCAGGTTCAGGCTGCAGCTATGACTCCTCAGGCTGCCATCTCCGCCATGTTCCTCTAACCTTCTCGGGCCATCAGCCCCAATCTCCAATATGCAATCCTTTGGAGAAGCCTGTAGCCGATCCGTGTCCATTATATTGTCTGCCAAGCCGCGACATCTTGGCCCGCACCTTGAACCACAAGTAAAAAAAAAAAGAAGCAAGGAAACGATAACGATATCCCCACCTTGTTCATCATGCGACAGAGTTCAAAATTCACTGTGCGCGCGCGCGTGGAGCAGAGCCATTAGTTGCAGTAGTCAATAGCAATGTGATGTGATTGATGTGATGCGACGCGACGCGATGCTTCACATCAACCAGTTCGTTCGGCCGCGGACTCCTCCAAACCTTTCTTTTTTTCCTCCTCCCCCAAAAGTAAAGTACATACACCCGCGGATTTTCGCTCCAGATAAGGAAACCCCCCCTCGAATGTTAGTAATCAGCTCGCTCGCACGTCGCATTCATCCCACCTCCCACACCTGACCCATGTCCCTTCCGGAAAAAAAGCCAACAATACTTTTGAGAAAATACAACCTGACGATACCGCGTCAGATTGCTGATTGCTGATCGATTGCATTCCTACATAATCCCCCATACCACATTGGCATGCAATGCAAAGTCAGCCCCATCAGCCGAAAAAGTCCAAAATCCACTCTAAAAGCCGATTCCCATCGGTGTAAACGCTGCAAACGCCGGCCAGCCTTGCCTCTATTTCGTATCAGTTCCCCCCATGCACTTCACTGGCCTGGCATCATTATACATGGATAGATGTCCCATCAGCGTAAGCTCGCTTCCTCGTGAAGTATGTACATGTAACATTATGTTGCTGGGAGGCAAAACCTCGGAATTCGTCCCGCTGAGGATAGAAGCTTTCTTGGGCTGAGCTGAAGTCGCTGTTGCTGCGGGAGGTGTTTGCTTGGTAAGTCGGAGAACTTGTGTGTGTGTGTGCTTTTGTTTTCACGTACTTCTTTTTAAACTTTTGGAAGGGATTCCACCTACACAAAAAAAGAAATCCAAGAGTGAGTAACAAGAATAGGTAGCCGACCTTGGCTACCTAAGTAATCACAAAAAGAAAGATACGGACAACACTGCTGGCGTTCATGGTTATGTACACAATGAGATAGCTGCTCTGGTGACGTCCACGTGCTTGTTGTCACATCAATAGCAACGGTGTTGATGAAGGAGCAGTTGAGTGTAGTCAAGAGTGTGTTCGATACCGTGACATCGTATATGTAGTTGAAATACCGAAATTCCCCCAATTCTCTCTTTAAATATTATAGACTATTGATGTAAAAAGTGGTGTGTGTACATTACACATGTATACCAACATCTGCCACACCCAAAACACCGAGAGACAGAACTAAAAAGCAAAACAGCATACCGCTTGAGGAAAAGATAAAGAGGAAACCAAAACGTTTTCCAAACCCCCCATCTCCCTCAACACAACCCTTACGCCAGGAACAACGACCCTCCAAACCCAAACCCATCACCCCCCTTCTACCCCTTGCCCACCATCCCTTCGCTCCCTCCCCCCGAACGCAGCCTCATAAGCATCAACCGCCCTCCTCTCCCGCTCCGCCAAATCCACATCCCCACCACCACCACCAAACGTCCCATACCCACGCCCCACAGGCCCATCCACCCTCACACCTTCCAACCTTGCCCGAAACCTCGCGACCTCGGGGTTCCCCAGCAGCAAGCCACCCTCGGCATCGTACCCATGGCGCTCGAACGCATTGCCGGAGCAGTTCGGCTCGTCGTCGAAGAAAGACGGGCCGGACGGGTGCAGTGCGCGGGCTACGTGGGTGTCGTGTGTGCCGAGGGAGCCGCGGCGGGCGGCGCGGGTGGCGAGGTGTGTGGAGAGGGTGGTCATGAGGTGGGTGTAGAGACGGAGGGGGAGGGAGAGGACGGAGTAGAAGAGGGAGCGGAGGGTTTGGAGGGGGGTGCTGGGGGTGGCGGAGGTTGTTGGGGTGGAGTGTGGGAGGAGGAGGAGGGGTGGTGGGCGGATTGTCGTGTCTGAGTCGGTGGAGCTGGAGGGTTGGTGGACGGTAGATGGGGGGTTTGTGGGGAGGGAGTCGTGGAGGGATGTGGATGGGCCGCTGGTAGGGCTGATGCTTTCGTTGTCGTCGTCGTCGTCGTCGTTGGTGGTCTGGTCGGTTGGTCTATTAGTGGCTTCGGTGGTACCAGTCGGTGCGTATGCAGCGTTTTCAGCTTGAGAGGGGTCCCGAGTGTTCTCGCTAAGACCTGTGTAGAGTTCTGAAGTGGTTGGCCACGTTGCTTGTGGTTCGAGATCGGCTTTCACGGCTCTACGTTTGAACTCGGTCGTGCCTCTTGGTCCAATGTATTCCACCATCATGTCCTCCCTCTGCCATTGGCAAGGCCTGACGATCCTGGCGCCTCGCGCGTACATGGGTCCGCTCGGGGCAACGGTACGAGGCGCGTTGGCTGGCTTGGGGGTTTGGAATGGGATGTATGGGGGGTTGCGGTACCTAGGGAACATGGTCTCAAGTTGGAGCCTCATGTCGATTTGGTGACTGATCGCAGGGGATAGTGGCGGGGGCACGTATCTGACGGTGAGAGGGACGACTTGCTGCTCCTTGAATGGGAAGAGACGGACATTGTCACATTGGCAGTATGGGAAAAGATCGAAGTCGTCCGTTGGTTGAACAACAGTGAGTGGAGAAAGGGCAGGGGAGGAAGATTGTGAGTGTACACGTTTATCACCATCATTCTCTTGCTTCTGATCAATTGTAGTCGCCGGTATTGACGTCTGTAAATCATTTTCCTTGGATCGCGAAGACTCTGCGATTTCTTCCGGTGGTAATGCTGGATCCTTTCTCTCTTCGGTTTCTCCATCTTCTAACGGTAGAGCTGAATCTCTTCTCTCCTCCCCTTCCGCATCGTTCCCCTCTGGCGTTGGTGTTGTTGTCGTGGCTCCTTGGTTGACGGACCTCTCGGGCTCATCCATTTCTCCGTTAGCCGGCAGCTCTTGCGGAACGTCGAATCCGTAAATCACAATATCGGCTTCCGGCCCCGCTTCGAGTATTGGTGGACGTATGGGTCGTCGTCTGGGGGGAGCGTGGAATCCCCATTCTGGCGCGTGTCTGAACATTGAAGTCTGTTGACTTCATCGACGCCCTAGAAAGCTCGATTGTGAAAGTAGACTTGAGAAAGTCGGCCTGGATGTGGATTCAATCATTTGAGGAGACAGTAGAAGGCAGCAAGTAGCTGGTGTCGAAAAGGCGGGGAGAGCAAAAAAAACGGTGTAATCATGCTTGAAGATTAGTTAATTCCTCATCCTTGGTAACAGGGAAAGCATTCTACGAAGTATTTGACATATGAAACCCAAGAACAGCGAGAAAAGGACTATACATTATATGGTTGAAGCCGAAGTTTTGCATCCTTTCGGAGGACGGGGTTCTAGAATGCAGCATGCTGAAAATCGCCGGCTTGTCCAGTGCCTCAGAGGCCATCTTGCCCCATGAATTACTTGAAAAGTCCGGTCCGCATGATGCTCAGTCTCCTATCAATTACCTCAGCAGTGTCAGTCGGTGCGGCCAACCTCATTTCGTCACCGCCTACTGGATTCCCAGTGGAACGCGAGAATACCAATCGGAGCCTTCATATTATTAACGTCCCACTGTTCCAGGGCTTTGGTAGCTGCCAATCAGTGGTTCAAGCTTCCGAATATCACTCCATCGCCAATGAGCCGAATACGGAAACAGTTTGATCACCGTGTCGACGTCTTGTAAAGTCTTCAGTCCCATTGTTTGGGTCTGTAATCGAAAGTGCTCCGAATACCACCCATGATCTGGCCTTGAGCGTACACCAGTCGTAATCGTTCCAAGATAGAGAGCCCATAGGATTGCGTTTTGCTGAGCGCGCAGTGATGCATTAATGTGAGGAACAGAGGGACTGCTTGTCACTGGTGCAGTCTGACCAGCCGGAGAGCAGGGTACCACTGGAGTGGGTAAAACGGTCCCAGTCGGGAAGTGCGCATACTGTAGGACTCGAGCGATTGCATCTTTCAAAAAGACAAGAAAGTGATCGCACAGCTTCATCTCGTATGGCAGATCCCGTGCGCCAATCCATATGAACAGTTGGCAAGCTTCTGTTAGCATGATGTCAATTGGCGAATACGTGTGAGGCCGCAACTTCTGAACAGAGATCATCTGTAGTAGTGTGTATTCTGCTTCATAGAGTAGATTCAAAGTCACTGAGTCCGTCTTTGCTCGACCAAGAGCCTTGTTCTTGGTTACCGAACGTTGCGCTTGCGTTAATGCTAGTTGATGTATCATAAGAAACACGTTTTGAAGGGAAAGCGATATGGGAGGGATGTTGGCAAAGGTCGTATATGCTAGTCTCTCAGACTGCAGTATCATGTTGTATGGTAAGGACGCGTTAGATGTAGGAGGCAAATACGGGAGTCTGGACAAGGCGCGGTTGTAAGCCGCAACTCCGAATTCGCACCTGTCATAGCTAGTCAGGTACCGGAAAATGAGATGGGATGAACAAAATGTCCTACCACTGCGATGCCTTACGAGTGAATGGTTTGCATGCTAAGAAACCTGCTGCTAGATTGCCTTTGCCTCGTAAAGTCATAGTTTTGCACATTGCGTCGCAGTGCATCTGGGCTGCTTCAAACATGCCGCCGAAAATCTGGTACAATGTTAATTCTCCATCTCCCTACAGAACACTCCAATCGGACGGAAAGAGTTCAGAAGAGCGTATCCTTACCGCACAAGCCGTGAAGCACCCAAGCGCACATATCAAGGGATCACCGTAACTAGGATCTGTATTGTTGAGGGCTTTTTGTATGGCTTCCAAAGATAGTTTGTAGTAATACAAGGTTTCTTCGGAGATGGATGTGCCCATAGTCCCATCTCGTATCATGGTCGTTGCATCTAAATTCGCGAGTACATGGTCAGTTTGATTCAACCTGGAGTGATTCAAAAGGTAATCAAGGTCTCACAACGCCACGCCACGTGGTATCTTGATACTGTTTTGTACCCGAAAGAAACGTACACAGCCATAGCACGAAGGATACGTAGTCCTCGGCCATATTTCCCAATACGGTGTTCTCCCTGGACAACTGCAACTGTGGATCCTGCGGCCTCCATGCGTATTTGTCTGGTAAACATAGTAAGAAAAAAGTCTCATTGGCTCGGCGCATGAGCTTACCGTCCGAACAAGGGATTTCTTCAGGACAGGAAGTGAGAACTGCAAATTACGTTAACATTGCTTATATGGTAGATGACTGATTGGGCAAATTGGCTACTGGGTATACTGATCTACAACCGATCGACACCCTAGCTTCTCTTGACATGCAACACTTAAATGTTTCCAGAACATGTGTAGGACGGTTGACTTACAATATTCGATTATGTGATCAATCTTTCTTCCTACCGCTGGAAACACATCAAATGGATCTGGCTTACCAGCCGCAACATCCGACCGTGGATCTGGCATGAAAACGATTCGCCGTGGACCCTTGTTCTTTATTTTGGACTCCAAGGCCTTGTCCACCTCATGTTTACTCTGCCCTTTGTTTTCCGGCCGCCTTGTCCTCACATCTAGCACCTGGTGTTTATTTCGATGTACCCACTCTCTCGCATTCTTCCTCACCACCACGTTCTTTTCAGGGTCGGCATTATCTAGGAATTTGAGTTGTTGCGCATTGGGCCGCGAGACGGCGAACGAAGGCTGGACGTTGTGAAAGAATTTGCGGTTCGGGATTTTTCTCGTCGAGGACAAAGCGGACGAAGACGACGGCGGTTTTTCCACTCTGAAGGTAGACGTATGATTATCCGGCTGGCCGGGCATGTTTCCGGAAGCGTGACAGTGCCCCGAGGCGTAGATGATGCGTAGCAATGGTGATGTCTACGGCTCACAGTAGCTACAGCAAGAGAGATGTCCAGATACGGTGAGTGAGAAAGCCAGATTGAGCCAAGTCTATGTCCAATACGATAGATCCTATTGTGGCCTGGGTGCTGCGTTGTTGGCGCCCGTTTTGTCCGCTTCCCGATTCCGCGTAGTACAGGTTTAGTAAGGATCAACCAGCAGGATTGTGCCCCGGATTTGCAGAATAGGCCACCAGAAAAGATATGAAGGTCCACAAGGACATAGCAGTGATTGTATAGCGCAGGAGCAGAAGGATAGTCGCGATTTACACGCATCTTCCTGCTCGTCTCCGCTCGAAGCACGTGAGCTCGTGTAAGTGTACGATGTACTACATGTACATCCCTCCTTCGCAATTCGGACCGAACGGAACATCCCGTTCCCAGCCGACCAACGTTGCTTTTTTGCTTTTATTAGAACTTTGAGATTCTGGACTGTATCCTTGTTTGTTGTCCAGGCTATCTCCAGAAAATGATGCATCGGAGAATCAGTGCCACCACCCAAAAGCGATCTAGTGAAATGAACCATGAATGAAACCGTTGCTATCTGATTCCAATTCTCCTTTAGGCAGCCGTTGAGGCGCGAGAGGGACATGGAAGGGCCTTGGGAAATTGACTAGCATTGGAAAGTGGCTGAAACTTTTCATATGCAACACGAATTTAGAATGCGGAGAAGGTCTTCCACTTGCAGACAGGTGGAAGATGAACACTGACAGTCATCATAATCTAGACAGATAGGTGAATTTTACGCATGAGAGAACAGCAAGTTGTTCTTTGGAGTTTTCCATTATTCATTAATCCATTTCCAGAGCATTACTGGGTTATAGTCGTCCAGGTGAGTAAGCCCTCTATAACATTTATGTACGTTTTGCGTTCGATTAATTCCAATGACGCTGCTTGATGTGCATACTGTGTGAATACCGGCACATCAGTGTACACCATCCGTAGGCAAGGACTCCGAGAATAACAACTTCCAGAAAAATCCGCGTGTATGATTTTGGCTCTCTCGCTTCGCCATCTGTCGTTTCACTAGGCGTTGGTATGAATCCTTTTTCCAGATCTTCTCGTTTTGCTACTGCTGTTATTGATTTGATAGTGAGGGAGAAATCGCCCTCCTGGTCTCCAAAGAAACTGCGCTAGTCAAAAAGACGCAATTGCATGAGTGGGGGAAAAACACAAACCTTCTCATCATGATGCTGAACCGTTTCACGTTTGCTTTCTTCAATTCCCCTGCATCTTTCTTTTCTTTACCTCGATATGTGGGTTTGAAATCTGTCCATGGAATAAAGACAAAGGAGCTCTCGGCCGTGCTCACATCATTGCCGCCAATCTTGAAGTCGTATTCCCAACTCGTAGTTGCTTGTTCGCGCCCCGTTTCCGGATTGTTTGGTAGAAGCTTGTCTTTTATGATGAACGTGTAACGTTTCCCGTCCGATTTTCCGACATGGAGGAGAATACCATCGTGTTTAGATAGATCCCAAGTTTTGTCTTGTGTCGATGTTCTTTGACTAGCGAAACCTGCCCCTCCGAGCGTTTTGATGTCAAGGTGGCCGTGGAAACGGGCATGTGATGAACTTGACACGTCGAGATAAGACTAGAACGATTGCGCGTTAAGATGGTGTACAATGTACACGAAGGGAGAGAACCCCACCTGTGATTTGCCGCCGCGGACGCGATCATCGCTGGCCGTCCAATCTGAGGCGTTCCATGACCTGTTAAGCGTTCAGCTGTTGTCCCAGGATAGAGTTCTCCGCTGCAGATTAATCAATTGACTTACTTTTCACCGCCAAAGAGTAACAAGTCTTTTGCGCTACCCATGGTTCCCGTGGTGATAGATATCGAGATGTTTGTTGATGAGAGGTTTCATGCTGGGGAATGATTACGCCATCATTAACTACCTAAGTACCCCTGCCACCACTTGTCTGCTCGGCTCCAAGTCCCTCCCACAGCTGGTCCGTGCATCCATCTCCTCTTTATACTTTTATACCTACATACCCATGTTGGTCGTAACGCTGACGCTTCTAGTCCGTGGAAGCTCATTTACTGCGAATCACCATGGATTTTAGACCACTCCAGGATATGCAAGACACGGATGAGTCCGTTCTGGATGAGCCATATAGACCCTTCTACAACTTTCGAGCATCGAAACCAGTTCTGGTGAAGCAGTAAGCCAATGCACAAAGTTCCGAAGCGCAATGTACGGGTTCTAACTATAGCCAGAGACAATGGATATGATCGCACTGCTTTCCGAGAAAGGCCTTGGTTTGGTGTATTGTTGTTTGATAATGTGTCTTCGGATGCACGAGACCACGCGGCGAATGAAAGAAGTAAATCAACGTCCACCAAAGATCTCATGAATGCATGAACTGATCACAACGGAAAGCTTTCCTGTCTTGGATAAGATTGTCTGTATACATGGCTATCGTTTCAGTAGCTATAATCATGTCCTTTCACCTCAAGTCTAAGCCAAGTGCAACTGGTAAGTGTCCCGAGGGTGGTGCGCAGGTATTCGCACTTGCTAACGGAGCTCACCTACACAGAGAAGAAGTTTTCACTCCCACTTGGTATAATTTTCTGGATACTTTCAGTCATCTGTTTGGTGTCCGGACTGGCAAATTATATACAGACAGTAGCAAAATACAGTAGGAGAGAAGCGCTTGTGCAGGCTGGTTGGAAGACTCAGGCGGTTTTTACAGTGGTTGCAATCACGATTGTGGCAGCATGTATCCTGTTTCTTGCAACAAACGCGCAAACGCAACGATAGGTTGCTATTTTTGATATCCTTAATCTTCATGGCGGTCGTCATTCCTCACCCTTTGAAACATGGGTGTTACCCATCTCCCCCTCCGTAGCGCCTACATTTCTTCCATTATAGCCCAAGTCTGATCGTCGACAGTAGTGTAGATCAGACCGCCAGCAAGTAGTTCATCGCCAGCTCTTGCGACATCACCTGAATCGATGCCCAGTGCCGCGGCAATTTCTTGTTGATGAATGCCCTCATTTGACTGTTTGACCTCTCTCAAGAAGTGGTATACTCGTTTTGTAACAGCATTGTAACCCGTCAAATGGGATGCACTGTTATCGCCCTCTGTTTTTTGCTGACCTCCGTTTGCAGCAGCCGGCCGGTTGCCATTCAATGGACCTCGTGTGTAGTGAAGATGCACAGCTGTAGCATGCAGCATATGGTATGAGACTTCGTTGTAATCCACGATAGGCCGTATGACATTTGTCATGACATATGCTTTGTTGTTATAGTTGTTTTGCTTGCCCCAGACCCTACAATAAACGCCTTCCACAAGGCCGGCAGTAGGTCCTTGATCCGTATCGAAATCTGGGTCCTTCCACAATTTTACTTCGATACTGCCTGTGCCATCATCTATCTTGTACGTTGTGTTTGTTGCTTGCACAGCAATGCTCCGTATTTGGCCAACCAAGCAAAGGTGTGTAGCAAGAGCGCCATCGATTTTGAGAGTATCGTTTTCGTAATGGCCGTCGAGGACTTGCTTGATGGTGACTGGGCGAAGAGCCTCTTGTGGTTTCTGGAATGCTCGTCAATATGGGCAAGAACAACTGAGATACAAATGAGAAACCCACCTGCTGCCCGCTCGGACTGTTCTGGCTGCCCTCCGCCATGAAGCCGCCTCCGCCTCCGCCTCCGCCATAGGAAGTATTGGATTCGTAGGCGTTGTAATCTATATTTCAGATGAGCATACTCGATCGCCAAAAATGACACGGATTAGAAAAACATACTCATCTTGGGGGAATGTGATCTCGTGCAGTGAACTTTTGAGAAGCGGGTCCCAGTCGGCGCAGGCAAAGAGGCAAAGTGGAAGACGCGACGCGACGCGAGATCTTATCGACCCCACGTGCCCGCTTGAGTAAAGTAATGTACCCTTTGCCAAGATTTCGCTGGTCCGTGCCTCAACTTTTTTCAATCAGATGTTAATCGACAAGACAACTTCTGCGCAAACCTCCAACCCGGCATGCCCACCATGGCCCCTCGCGCGAGCTCTCCAGCGCTTTCAGAGAACGAGTTTGACATCGGGTCTGCCCTTTTTGGCAACGACGATGGTTTCGATACACAGGAAAATGGACTTGGCGCAGATTTCGGTGTCAATCTGGATATTCCGAACGGCGATGGCTCTGATGATGAGGCCTTTATTGCAGCTACACAAGCGGCTTCGAACAGGAAAGCGTCCAACTTGAAGGGAAATTCTGTCAAGAAAGGCGGCGGCTTCCAGGCAATGGGTTTAAACGCAGCCTTGCTGAAGGCTATTACCAGCAAAGGCTTCAAAGTCCCGACACCGATTCAACGCAAGGCTGTACCGTTAATAATGGATAAACAAGACGTGGTGGGAATGGCGCGTACAGGCTCGGGAAAAACAGCGGCATTTGTTATACCTATGATCCAGACGTTGAAGACGCATTCGGCAAAAGTGGGAGCCCGTGCCATCGTGCTTTCTCCCTCGAGAGAACTGGCATTGCAGACACTCAAGGTTGTGAAAGAGCTAGGTCGAGGCACGGATCTAAGGACAGTGCTAGTTGTAGGAGGTGATAGTCTTGATGAACAATTCAATTCCATGACCAGTAATCCGGACATAATAATAGCTACTCCGGTAAGAGGTTCCCGGAAGCATTGCAGAGATGTTACTAATTCCATGTCAGGGTCGGTTCCTCCATTTGAAGGTGGAGATGGATCTGGACCTATCTTCAGTACGATATATTGTGTTCGATGAAGCCGATCGATTGTTTGAAATGGGTTTTGCCGCACAGTTGGCGGAAATCTTACATGCCTTGCCAACATCAAGGCAGACTCTATTGTTTTCTGCCACACTTCCGAAAACTTTGGTTGAGTTTGCTCGCGCGGGTCTGCAGGACCCTAAATTGATTCGTCTCGATGACTCCAAGGTCTCGCCAGACCTGGAAAGCGCATTCTTTATGCTCAAGAGCGCTGAAAGAGACGCCGCTCTGCTATATCTACTTGAAAACACCATTAAGATCCCGACGGGAAAGACCGAAGCTGCGAAGAAGGCAGAAGAAGCGGCTGCAACCGGTAACAAGAAGAAGAGAAAGCGAGACCCGGAAGGCTCAAGTTTCCATGGCTCACCTACAGCCAATTCCACGATCATATTTGCGGCGACCAAGCACAGGGTTGAATATTTGTCTACACTTCTGAAAACGGCTGGCTACGCGGTGTCTTATGGTGAGCTTTGCCCCCTTTACCCTGTATTGCGGGATACATTTGTACTGATCTATTATACGATAGTCTATGGAAATCTGGATCAAACAGCGCGAAAGGCACAAGTTATGGACTTCAGAATGGGTTTATCGAATATCCTTGTGGTGACAGATGTTGCTGCGCGAGGTCTGGATTTGCCCTACCTTGCAAACGTGATCAATTATGACTTCCCATCTCAGCCTAAGATATTCGTCCACCGTGTAGGAAGGACTGCAAGAGCTGGGAGAAAGGGCTGGAGTTACAGTCTGATCCGCGAGTCCGATGTACCATACTTGATTGACTTGCAACTGTTCCTCGGAAGACGACTTGTCTTTGACAAGCAGTCAGCAGGTGAGAAGCCGGATTTTGCTCGGGATATTATCGTGGGAAGTTTTGTTCAAGATGAGCTACAGCCAATGGTGGAAAGAGTGCATGGATTACATGATACTGAAGGCGACTTGATCGACCTTCAATCAGTTGCGGGTAAAGGTGAAGCTCAATACGTAAGAACCCGCAACTCTGCTAGTTCTGAGTCCGTGAAGCGGGCGAAGGAACTGCTGGCCTCTCGGAAATTGACAGGCACTCACTTACTCTTTGGCAACGAAGTCTATGATGCCTTACGAGAGAAGGAAAAGATGTTGGAGAAGATCAGCGCATTCAGGCCTGCAGAATCTATTTTCGAAATTAGCCACCATGGTGCCAGCAATACCGCGGCGGAAGTTATGCGCAAACGACGAGAGCAAATCGACAATTTTAAGCAGAAAAAGGCACAATATTCTACCAATGATTCGGAAGACGAACAAGGCGTTCCGCAATCTAATAAAAAAACAGCAGACCTTGACAATGATTCGGACGATGCAGAAGACTTCGAGGACGCGGACTCCGGATCTGATTCAGAAGATGAATTAGAAATTTCCGTCTCACATCCAGGATCTGGTAAGCCAGGCAAAGATGACTTCCAAAATTCAGAATTCTTCATGTCATACCAGCCCAAAGGCATCAACGTGGCGGAAGACAAGGGATATGGTGTCCACTCTGGTTCTTATAATACTGCACAACAAAGCTCCAATTTCCTAGAGAGCGCTCGGGCGGCCCAATTCGATCTTACCAACGACGAAACACGAGGTTTTGCAGAGCCTAGCAAAGCTCGCGGCATGCGATGGGACAAGAAGTCTAAGAAGTATGTGGCCCGAAGCAATGATATAGACGGCTCGAAAGGTGCGAAGATGGTTACGGGGGAGAGTGGACTCAAAATTGCGGCAAGTTTCCGTAGTGGCCGATTTCAAGAGTGGCGCAAGACAAACAAAGTTGGTCGGTTACCGCGTGTGGGTGAAATGGAAACGTCTGCCAACCGGACTGCACCTCAGAATGGTGGTCCACACTACAAGCACAAGGCGCAGAAGGCTCCCAAGGAGGCAGATCGATATCGGGACGATTACCATGTCCAAAAGAAGAGGGTGGAGGAGGCGAAGCAGAACCGTATTGGGAAGTTCAAAGACGGCGGTGCCAAGAGTGAACTCAAAGGCGTCGATGATGTCCGAAAAGCACGCCTGCTTAAACAGAAGCGCCAGGAGAAAAACGCGAGGCCCTCCAAAAAGAGAAAGTTTTGAGATCGTTCAATCAATATATTCCATTCTGTTATGGACCGACTATGAATTTATGAAAACCATCATCCAGCTACGTGAAAAGAGAGAGTATCAAGTGGCACGTTAGTGGCCGCCACGGTCAGCATGCTACAGCAAGTCTGACCGGCAGTTTTCTCAAGTTTCCAAGATCGCACAGTACGAATATGCCTTGCTCATGACTGAGCAGAACCGCGCAGTCCAATGCACGTCAGCCAGGTATTGTCATGACAAGAGCTGTGCCACAAACGGGCATGCAGGTATTAGACCCACCCGTACATTACACCAATTGAATATTGCCCTTGTGGCTTGATCCAATTTCTTCATCGTAAGACAAATCCTGTGGCAAATCCTCATCAAACTTTATTCATTTTTCCCCACGGCATTGACGGGTTGACAGCCAACAGCAAAACAATATTATGATTGGCATTGGCGTATGGCACTCAGGTCTTATGAACAACCCGGAATCCTTGCGAGAAGTTTATTTCGTGTTCATTCTCGAAAAGCTGCTTTGTACCCAGTGTATTGATCGAATGGTTACAATGACCGTAACGACATGCCCCCAGTATTCTCGTATTCGTTCAGTTACCGCCCGAGTAATGTAGAACCCCTCACGACTAATCAATGATACGATAAAGTCAAGTACTAAGCTCGCGCAATCACATCCTGGAACAGGCATGTGCGGAACAGCGCGATTCGCAATTCGTAAACGAGGTTACGATGAGTTGTAGCTCAATGCACAGTGGGCTATTTTAGATCAAGAGTCTCTTTACGAGTCATTTTAAAATATGTCCGACCGACCATGAAGCGGATGCTCTTTTCGATAGGGAAGGATTGGGTTGGAATCCCTTCCGTGCTTCGAGAACACGCCCCAATATGTGATAGTGGGCCTTTTCGTGCACGCGAGCCCGTAGCTATGTCAGGGACTAGATCAGAAGCCGAATGCATCTCGACTGTGATGTTGTCCATCCTGCATTTTTCAACGTTCGCGATCCTGACCTCCCTGATCCTGCTAATCCACCGGATGATGACAGCGCGGATAAGTAATCACCTTTTTATGGGGGGAAGAATAAAAGCGAAACCGAAATGAATCATTCAGTGGAGCTTCTCTCAAACAATGGATATCGTCTGTGACAAGGCGCTACTCCCGTCTTGGTAGCCATTGCGCTGTGGGGAGCGTATAGTATGATGTTCATGCTCTATGTCAACTCCCTGCATTTTAGAGCACATTGGCACCTCCACCGTCCCTTTGCCTCGGCGAATTTTGATGGAGCGCAATTGGGGTGTGAAAGTCTTCGGAAGGACAAATCTCCGTGGAGCTACTGCTGAGGTGCAAATTCCTAAGCGGGCAAAGCTATGGTGCAACGATGGGGCAAAAGTTGCATGGGGGGCTGTTGTCAAGGCGAGCCACGCAGACAATGGATGGACGGTTAACAAGGACGGAAAATAATTCGAGAATTATCCACCAACACATGTCTACGACGTCGTACGGGCCGCACCCAGTGCAAATCGAGAATGGACCCCCGGCGTGAACGTGCGCTTCGGGTCCCGTACAAAAGGATTGGCCTCAATAATGACCCCTGACCCCTGCGCTACATTTTTGGCACAACGTGTTCGCAGATCGCGCGGTTGATTCCGCCGTCCGTGGTCATATATCCTTGAGGATGGATGCGCTCGTCGTCGGACAGTCAGGAACAAAGGCGTTCACACACTCCCAGATCATCCAGGTTATGGCAACATGCAGCGTGTAGGTGCAGAGAGAGATGTGCAAAAGGTCAGCGCCAGCGCCAGCGCCAGAGCGAGCGCCAGAACCCACGCCAGAACCCGTATTCGTAACCGCTGCAGCGGCCCTTCCGAAGGTGCACAATTTGGGTGGCACCGCATATGGCGGGCCAAGAAGGATCGAGGCACGCACGCATTTCCTGAGAACAAGGCGACGAGCAGGGCAGCATGTACAGTACGTATGTATCCTGGATGGGGGGGTGAGGGAGGGAGAGCCTAGATGGGGGAGAGGATGTTACAACAGGCTCACTTTGGGCTTATGAGCGAGTTGTCTCCCCTAGCCTCGCTTCACCAATACGAGGCACGATATACCTTCTGTTATTGTCAATATTTCCGGTGCCATTTTTGGCTCACGGAGCATACTGGGAACTGGAAAGGTTAAAATCCCGTATTCGTGTGCAGGGCTTCCACGTTGCAACATGCAGCCGCTCGAGGGAAGGGCACGTTCTGTGGAATAGGTATGGGCTCTACCCTTTGGAGAGCATCCTCCCAGTTGGTTTTGATTTCCTCTCCTGGTGTGCAGCGAGCGGTCCGTCTGGGGTCAGCTTACTGCTTACGGGATGCTGCATCTCAGCATGCGCCTACTTGGGGGTGGATGTTGGATCTCCACTTGCAGAAGGTGGGTTTCGGCGAAGCCTACGTTTTGGTCCGGAACAAGTTTTTGACTGCAGCAGCACATACATACGGGAGGCATGATGATGCATTTGTGGGCGGCAAGCAGAGACAAAGTTGCCGTGGGATACCGATGCAACAAACGCCCCCGTGGCTCAGTTGATAGTACTCAGATCATATACCTACCTCTCGTACATAGTAGGTGCTATAGTAGAAGGCGGGCAGGTGACATGGCCAACCGTCATGACGATTCTTTCGCCGTCTTTGATTTGGCCTCGGAGGACGCCTCAGGGCTCACCATCAATCAGACTGGAGCTATTCTTATCCCCACCCAATCTATTACCTAGCTCTCGTACCTCAGCGACGGGTTTAGGCCAGATCGGTAGGGTCTCGTTTCCGCATTTCCGAGCTCAAGCTTCTCCTTGCTAAGCATGTCAACTTGGTCGCTTAAGTCAGGCCCGCTGCCCACTGTCCACTGCCCACTCCGTCGCGCAGCCAGTCCCCTCCGTCTGCTCTACCAGGCGCTAGAGCTCGTATTGTGAATGTAGGCCACCGGCGGGTCATTGGCTGCTGAGGCGCCTGCTGATGGTGTCCCACCACCTTGGAGAATTGCATTTCGTCACACGCCCCCCTTTCGTCTCCCCTCGCAATCTTGGACACAGGCCGACGACGTCAGGCTTTAGGATGAGAGATGATTCAATGAACCCCTTGTGGAGATAGTTATCATTATCATTATCCGGGTCACGCGAGGTAAGTCGCCGTACGGCTCGTCTAGGTAAGCATGAGTGGGCCCGCATGAATCGTGCAATCTCCGCAGCCGTTTCTCTCGGACGATTTGAGCGATCGACGACGGTAGCCAGGATGAAGTTTCCCACGACCGGAGCTTTTTTATGGGTTTTTTTCTTTCTTTCCTTTCCTTCGAAGATATTTCCCTAATGGGCGAGACACAAGGGCTGACACGGCTATATTGCCTGTGCTATTACAGCCGCCAAGTCCTCCACAAAAATACGCCATCGAATACTAACCTCCAACTACACACATGGGTGCCCGCCACGCTTCCCCTAGTGCATGATGATCAAATTTTGGGCTTTCGGAACAATTTCTCTCGTGGGGTCTCAACATGCTGTGGTCCTGGACAGTAGGAGACGGCAGACAACTTTGTCTCCATCTTTCACTCTAGACTAACGGGGTCAACAGAATTTGGTCTGGTGTACGCCATAGGTCGTTGAAACTTTGTATCGCGACCTTTGATAGGCTATTGGAATACTGTAAATTCCTCGGTAACACGAAAAATACTCCACACCAAAACGTCAGAGGTTGGTGCTGCGGTTAACAAGCCGCCTGCATTTACCCAAGTCCCACTGTACATACATAATCTTTCCGTTTGTCCTGTGGCTCCAGATTCTCTCGTAGCCGGTCGATCCGTCCGGCTTATAATGCGTAGTGGCACTGTCATTGATTGTTGATCGATGTTTTTGTTCTTATACGAATGCATTGCACGTACGTACAACCAAGCGACCGTCGGTTAACGACAAGTTGGTCAACTTGGAAATATCAAAGCGTGGTGACAAACAGCGTCGGGATGGCATGACATTTAGTCGTCGATTCCATACCGAGCTATACCGAGAAGAGACGACCACCATTGACGGCGTAGTAGTCTCAAGCCCTATCCGTAGACGGCGTCGATCAGGAAATGTGCGGCGCAGTCTGAATTGCTGCCTGAGACCAATTACCTCTGCGGTACTATCTCTTCGCTGAGTAGTAGCTCCCTAGCCAGCATAAACTCTGCGCTACGCGAAAACCCTTCTCCCTCTAGACAAGTCAAACCCTTCCCGCGGGCGGCGATGCCGACGGTAGAACACGTGAGGCGTGAGGCCCAGTCTCGTGAATGGAAGGAAGAAGTCCTCCTAGGCCCTCGGGAGCGAAACTGACAGCCGTGTCCCATCCACGCGGGTCTGTCAATTGAGCCAGTCTCGACTTGCGTTGCAGTGCATGAGGAGGGATCCAGTGTACATCCTACATACATGGATGGGGACGAATGGAACGATGACATGCTTCAGACTGCACGAGTTTGCCAGCGTCGTCGTCCCCTGGCGTTACGCCCACTTACACATCATCATCGCATGCTCGTTCATACATACCCTCACTCCCTCTCGTCTAACCACACGCTATGAAGCATTCATTGCATTGATAATGGCCTACGCGTTCCGCTAGTTATATTTCCACCGGCTGCATCTGTGGTGCAATAGTGCATCCGCTAACTAACATGTGTTGGCATTTCGCAGGGGAGATAGCGGAAGCTACGCGAGCCATCTATCGAGCCGCTCCCCCTTCCCTGTCTAAAATCCACGCTGAGGGCGTGCATAACCTCCGCGGCTGCCACTCGTTCAATGGGATCAGGATGGGACATTTTGTCGAAGAACCATCAGCCGAACAAGCTAGTATGCCGTCCCCGAAATGCCCTGTTCGCGTAGGTGGACGCACTCCCTCGTCCCATGGCCCAGGGCTCTCTGTGGCCCCGTATCATGGCTGTCATCCGTCTGCAGGCGTACGCAGGGATTCTCGTGGAGATCTGAGAGACCTCGACGACAAACCGATCGTGGTTATTACTGGAGGATCTCCCGACGCCTGGTCAGACTTCCTTTTGCCTTCTGTTGAGTGCTGTTTGCACCCCTCCGCATTGGCTCTGTCATCTAATCTATTCATCTCCTCCTCTTTCTAAGACTACTTACTCCCCCTCCCTCTTGAGACTTATTACCTGCGCCTGCATTGTCAGATTGACCGTACGGGGGGTTGCCTACGCCCCTGACACGAGGAGGCACGAGTGTTTCTTACGAGAACCGCGTTGAGTACTGTAAAACAATACGTACGCTAGGATTCGGCCCTGCGAATGGGTTGCGGAAACATTTCAAAAAGGTAGCTTATTCGCATTTCTTGTTCGCACTCTTTGCATCCCACCCCTGCCCACGGACTTCGTCTACTAGACGGATGTTTCTGATTCTCCGGAAAGGATCATGATATGTAAACTCTTGCAGCTCCGGCCTACTCTTACCTCGAGTTTGCGCCTTCAAGAGTGCTGAATCCGTCGCATTGTTGTCGTCGTCGAGTTTTGGTGAATCGTGGACTTACTCGTGCTCGATATGCAGACCCAACGGCTACCCTTTGTCGATTTACCCTACCACGAGTCGTCTCACCTGAACGGTTCTGCCCTCTCTTCGGCCGCCAATCCGCTCGGCCTCCCCACCATATACACTGAGCATTGTGCTCCCGCTCCAGACGCGGCCCTCGAGCGCTGCAGTGGCCGAGCTATGCAGAGTCTGTCCTTACCTCCTCCGACTTCCCTTCCCTCCACGCCCTTTGGGCGACGTCAAGAGCTAGGAAGTAGCCTGGTTTCACTGCCATCACAGTTCAGTCCCGGTCGGCCTGAGCAATACTCTTACCCGTCCCCTCCCATGTCAGATTCCCATTCGCCCGCACGCCGCTCAGCTCAGATTGTCGACCCTGAAAGACCCCCCTTCCCCCCACCCTTGAACGAACCACGCAAAATGATTGGAATTGCACCACCTCCACCACACACCCCTTCCCTCCTAGACCCTCGCTCGTCAAGCCTCAGTCACGGCATTCCGCCATCTCGTCCAGTGTATCAAGCAGATTCTCAGCCCAGGACCCAACCTCTTCACTATCAGTCACCGCGCCGATATGAAGGTTCATTCGGAGGAATGCCTGTTCCACAAAATTACGCCTATGGCTATCCACCTCCAGAAGTCCCTCACTACCTTGGAAGCCAGAACGTAGGCCCGGGTCCCCAAGTACAGCCGAATTCTATGATCGCACCCCAGGCATTAAGGCAGACGAAGCCTGCTAGGAGAACCAAAGCTCATGTTGCGTCTGCTTGTGTGAACTGTAAAAAAGCACATCTTAGCTGTGATATCCAGCGCCCTTGTGGTCGTTGTGTAGCCTCTGGAAAACAGGTTAGTTCTTCTCTCCATGGCCTGGGCTTTGATGGGTGTCATTCGAATACAGGAGCCAGACTAATTTTCTTCGGCATAGGATACATGCAAAGATGTTCAGCACAAGAAGAGGGGAAGGCCACGATTGAGGGATGACAAGGAGTTTGGAAGGACTGAAGAAGCGAGAGCACCTGCTCAGATCTCTACTCAACTATTAGGACCGTTGCCCTTGTCAGCCCCTGAGTCGTACGGCCAACAGTCGCAGTTTCCAGCGCTGCACAGAAACCCTGAGCCCCCTCGAGTACTCGGATCATCTCGAGACGATCGTCAACCGTCTTTGACAACCCCCACCGGCGGGCTTTCGTCGCGTGTTGGCAGCTACCCCGGCGAAATAGCACCACTCTATGCAGCGGGTCAAAATCTGCCAAACCACGAGCTGCCTATAGCGTTTCTGAATCTCGATCTCGTGATCCAGAAGTCAAGTCAGAGTTTCCAGGATTTGGTGTCTTTCTTGGGAGATGTGCGCGGCAAGAGTTTGGCAGTCTTCTTGGAATCCCGTCAGTCTGATGTGCTACATCGTCTCCGTACGGAGCTGCGCGATGAAAGAGATGAACGAGAACCAACGTACATGGCTCCTATAACACCAGTCGGCTCAGATCCCATGCAGTCGGCCATGCAGTTGGTGTCCGAGAGGGACGTTGAGCAAGTGAGCCAAGGATACACCGACCGCCCCTTCCTTTTGAACTTCCGCCTGCCGAATGGCCAGCACCAGTCCCTTCAAACCCAGATTCGCCTGGCAAAAACATCGCTGTATTTTGTTACCCTGGTAGTGCACACTCCTCCTCGACCAGCAGCACCTTCTCTTTTAACACAGCAGCTCGCGCCTCCCACTCCTACGCACGCTTCCCAGACCATGTCTGCGCCCACAAACGCACCTAGTCGTGAGTTTGGTAGCTACTCGAGCCACCGCCCTTCGTCGTCTGCCAGCTCTGCGCCCACTTCTCCCTATTACAACTTTTCATCGGTCCGGACTTCACTTCCGGCCATCAGTTCCAGCTCGTACGGGAGTAGCCCGTCTTACGGCTACCCCCCAACAGTTGGTCCCGAGCAGGGATATTTTTCGACTTACCAGCCGCCATCCCAGCCGGGAGCGTACTCCTCTGGCTACCAACCAACGTCCAGAACCGGTTCCATGGCGTCTGAGCCTCCGTTCCAGCCTCAGTCTGCCGCGGATCGGTCTGCCCGGCTAGAAGGGCTACAACTTCCTCCTCTCCGCACTGTGCCAGTCCCAGCGCCTTTGGCATCGCCATTGGGGCAGGAGTTCGGCGAGGGTGCGAGAGATCGAGAACCGCGTATCAAGAGACGAGAGTCGCCTTTGAGCGCCGAGTCTCATCCAGATTCGGCTGATACTGGGAAGCGACGCCGTTTGAACATTAATGAGTTTCTGTCGAGGTGAAATATTCCTGAAGCTCGATCCATATATCCCGCCAACAGCCCAAGAAAACAGTCGTTGTGCTGCTTTCATAACTATGCTGTGGATGTCGATACTTCTGTACCGATTGAAAAATGCCGCAGCGCATTGTCTTCCTCCAAGGATCCTGTTTGTCGATATCGAAAAAGTCGTTCCTGATCAGCATTCAGACAACGCCGCTCCTCCCAGGTTCGGTAATGCCTTGTACGAATTCGTTTCAACTTTCCGCATTCATTGTCCGTCATTAGATTTGTTTGCTGCTGCTTCTCAAGTTCAAAAAGTTCGTTTGGGGATACCACTCTACGCGTTTGGCTTTTCACTTCCTCGTTATTTTTTGACGCAACCAACCCTCCATCATCGACGAAAGTCTCTATGGATGAGGATTTTCAGGGGAAATATAGAAGGGAAACAGACAAAAGTACACGCATTCTTCAGAGGAGGAGAAAAGGGCAGGTATACCACGGCGTATTTAATGTATACCTACCGGCGTTAACATGTCGCGTTGTGTTTAAAAAAAACGCACGTGCAACGCACCGTCGATTTTGACGTTGAACAGAGCTGGTGCGAATCCTTTTTCGGACAAAAGCTCGAAAATTTATTTCCAATCAAGCCTGTGGTTTTTATTTACAAGCAAAAAACTTAAATATAGGGCCAGTTATGCGTGGAGTTGTGAGCTAAGGGTTCAACCTCCTGAGCAACGACTTCTCGCGCCCATCGGACTTAGTTTGTCGGTGCGGATTGATTGGCTCGGATAATTCTTTCGATCGAGTCAATTGTTGAATGAGATCGATCTACATCAACCCGCGCCAACTCCATCCAGGGGATATGCCTGGAAGACATTCAAGGAAAAAAACAAACAAACAAGGTTTCCTTGCGCGCGGCGCGCGACCATGACAAACGACGCGGAGTGGAACTCTGCAAATCAGTCTCACTCATTCCATCGCTCACTTGCTCATCGCCCCAACTTTATCCGAGTCGATGTTCATTCCAGTACATCATTTTTTCTTCTTTACTTCTTTTTCATGATTGTTTTATCTTCTCTTTTCCTCTTTTCTTTTCTGTTTCTTTACGCTAGACCTTGATGTTTAATAAATAGCAGGGTTCGCACATTCGGATGAGCCTTGCACAAGAAAGAAACCCTTGTGTAGGTTATGTATCGATCGAGAGCGCATGTACATTGAAGAAAAACACATACACATATATTTATACATTAGGAAAAGAAGGGATAGGGCGGCCGGGCTTTTTATCGTTTATACCCAGACCACCAACGAATGTCCAAGCCGTACCTTACTGGAAGCTTTTTCTTATCTCATTTTTACTTTCTAGTCTTTTTTTGTGTAATTGTAGTATATAAACAAACGCGGCGTACTCGGCCGCTGGATAACAGGATATCAATTTTTTATTGGTTCGTTTTTACTTGACTAGATTTGGAAAACTTCTTTGAATGAGTGCTGGTAGGTGATGTGAACACAAATTTGTGGATTGTTTAAGAAAAAAAGGAAACATCGCACATGTACACGCGTACGCGTAACAACCCCCCACGAGTCTTGCATGCGTGTTTACACGGGTGGTATTGAGGGTTCTATGGTGAGCTGGAGTCCATGCTGGCGCCTTTCTTTCTTGGCTATATTTGCTTTGGTGGAAGTGGACACTGTTCCTTTGACTATTAGTTCTATTGTGTGGATTTCCGATGCATTTGATATGGTACTCGATTCATGGAGGCAAATGGTTTATAGATTCCAATTCCTCATAAAAGAGACAGAGCTGCAAAACTGCACTATGATTGCGTATTTCGATTGCACGGAATGTTTCATTGAGCATAATGAAACGGAAGCCGGATCTCGTGATAATGAATTGTTGTATGATTTAGTAGACTTTGGTATGCATAGGGAATCTGTACCTATGCGTTAGCCTACATGTCTGCATGTAACGTCATATGCTGGATGGAATGCCTGACTCCATGCTTTGCCTTAATCCCGATCCCCGAAAACGCCTGATATGACCCATGCTTGAAGGACGAGCATCGACCCAGCCCCTCAGCCCACAATCTTCATCTTTTTCTTCTTCTTTTTGCCGTCGGTGGGGGCTTTGCCTTGCTTGTAGTCTCTCCAGTTGTTGATCCTCGTATCGCGAGTCTTCTCCCACGCATCATCGAGCTCGCGCTTGCGCTTGCGCTCCGCAATCTCCTCTTCCTCCTTCTTCTGCTGGCGACCCTCCTCGCGGAGCTGCGCCTCCATCTGGCGTCGCTTCCTCTTCTCGTTGTCCATGATGACCCACGTCGTCTTCTCTCGCCACGCCTTTGCGAATTCCTCGCCGCGCGTCTCCTCATCGTCGGCGGTCAGTTTGCGTTCCCGCATCAACAGCATGCGTGCATCTGAGATGTGCTCGTCTAGTTCAAGGCGTTGTTTTTCATCCATGAGCGTCGTCTGTGCTTTTTTGAGGCGGTCGAAGGCATCTGGAGCTTGCGGGTTTGTGGTCTTGTCCGGATGGATAAGGAGCGATTTGGTGCGATAGACTTTCTTGATGTCGGACTCTGGGACACCCGGTTGGAGGTCAAGGACAGCGTAGGCATTGAGTTTGAATACATTCATAATACGATCAATTTCCGCATCCTGCAGAGGTGATTAGCATGACTATCGTGTACGGTATGTATGCAGATCTGGCGGCGCAAAGTACCTTATCGAACTCGCGGCCCGCAGCCTCGAGCTCCGCGTCGACGTCAACATCGACCTCAGGATTTTTGCTAGCCATGATTCCCGCCTTTGTATAAATGAAGCACAGACAGAAAGCTAGTAAGCCAGCTAAATCGTCAAGGCGATTATTGAGATCTGAAGGGGTGGGGAGGTAGCGGCGGAGACCAACAAGACCTCCGGCCAAATCGAGCTCCCCGCTACTCTGTAATGCACGGACCAATAGAATTTCCTCGACCGAGAAATTTCGAGAACGACTCCAACGCCAATCCCCAAACTTTTACAACTCCCATAGCAACGTATTGAAAATGGGTGCACCGGGGATTACAGGTCGCACAAAGCCTACCAAGGTCAAAAAGCAGGCTTCAGCGCAGAAGCGGAAGCGAGAAGACGTGGACACCGAAAAATTGGAGCAGGCTGTTGCGGAGCTGGTATGCGCATCCTCCCCTTCTCACCTCTGAACCCTCTGCTGAAAAATCTAGGACATAAAAGATGGCGCGTACAAGGACTTCTCTGACCTTCCCCTTTCCGACCCCACCAAGCAAGGTCTCAAGGCCTCGCATTTCTCTGTAATGACCGACATCCAAGCCAAAGCCATACCACTCGCTCTCAAAGGCCACGATATACTCGGTGCAGCTAAGACAGGCAGTGGAAAGACACTCTCATTCATTATACCTGTCCTGGAAAATCTTTATCGTTTGCAACACGTCGGTGCCGATGCCGGTTTGGGCGCTTTGATCATTTCACCCACTCGGGAACTTGCGATCCAGATTTTCGAGGTGCTATGCAAGCTGGGAAAACATGGACACATGTTCGCGGCAGGCTTGGTGATAGGTGGCAAGAGCTTGGAATCTGAAAGGCAAGCTTTGACAAGGATGAATATTCTGGTGGGCACGCCTGGACGGATATTGCAGCATCTCTCGCAAACTGTAGGGTTCATGGTGGACGACTTGAAGATGCTGGTCTTGGACGAAGCAGACAGGATCCTCGATATGGGATTTCAACGAGATGTTGATGCCATCATTGAGTACTTGCCCAAGGAGAGGCAAACTCTACTTTTCTCCGCCACCCAGTCGAAGAAGGTGTCCGATCTAGCACGACTGAGTCTCCAAGACCCGGAATATGTCTCTGTACATGCCGAAGACAAGAGTGCGACACCGAAGACCCTGCAGCAAAATTACATCATCTGTCCGCTAGAAGAAAAGCTAGACACGCTGTGGAGTTTCATACAAGCTAGCAAAACGTCCAAAATCGTTTGCTTCTTCTCCTCTGCAAAGACAGTTCGTTTCGTCTACGAATCATTTCGTCACATGCAGCCTGGTATATCACTACTACACTTGCATGGCCGTCAAAAGCAAGGTGCTCGATTGGATGTCACTGCGAAATTCGCAGCGGCGAAAGCTGCGTGTCTGTTTGCTACGGATGTAGCTGCGCGAGGTTTAGATTTCCCAGCTGTCGATTTCGTGATCCAAGTCGATTGCCCAGAAGATGTGGATACTTATATTCACCGCGTGGGTCGTACGGCTCGCTATAATCGCGAAGGTCGCGGCGTCCTCTTCCTTACGCCGAGTGAGGAGGAAGGCATGCTGCAGCGCCTTGAGGCAAAGAAGGTCCCAGTTGAGCTTATCAATGTTCGCCAGAAGAAGAAGCAGTCCATCAAAAGCCAATTGGTGCATATGCTTTTCCAGGATCCAGAACTGAAGTACCTGGCACAAAAAGCCTTTGTCACCTACACAAAGTCCATATATCTGCAGCGGGACAAGTCCATTTTCAAGATCAAGGAGTATGACCTGGAGGCTTATGCTGCGAGCTTGGGCCTTCCTGGTGCACCGAAGATCAAGTTCTTGAAAGATGATTCAAGCAAGCAGAAGAAGCAACAATCGAGACAGGAACTCGAGGTTCCTGAATCATCAGACGACGATGACGACCAGTTAGAAAAGAAGACCTCCAAGCCCGTGCGCACGAAATACGATCGCATGTTTGAGAGGCAGAACCAGGATGTCCTTGCAGACCACTACAAGAAACTTGTCAGAGACGACGAAGAGGAGCATACCGGAGACGAGGATCATGTGGACGGCGCAACTGGGGCTGCCAAAGCAGGCGACGATGACTTTATGACAGTCAAGAGAAGGATACCAGCGGATGGGGAGGAGGAGGTTCAGCCAGAGGGCGCGGATGACGATTCAACAGCACCCCGCGGCAAGGTCATTCATCTCGAAGGCGCCTCACAACCTCTCATCGTGGATAGCAACCGCCGCGAGAAACTGCTCAAATCCAAGAAGAAACTCCTCAAGTTTATGGACAAAGGCAAGAAGCTTGTCTACGACGAAGACGGCAATGCTCATGAAGTCTACGAGCTCGAGGACGAGGCCGACTTCCGCGCCAAAGGTCTTCCCGAAGAGCAACGGAAGAAATTTATCGAGGCCGAGAGGCAAGTGGTCGAGCAGGCCGATGTGGAGGACAAGGCCACGGCGAAGGCGAAGAGGAAAGAGAAGCTGCGCAAGCGCAAGGAACGCGAACGCGCAGCCCAAGCTGCCAGCGATGGAGAAGGCGAAGACGACGGCGGCGTGGAGGTCCCGGAAAATGGGGAGGACTTACTGGCAAACTTCAGAGCCGATGCCGAGTACAGTGACGAGAGTGACGCGGAGATGGTGGATGAGGACGAAGGCAAGGACAAGAAGAAGGCTAAGAAGTGGTTCCAGTCTGATTCGGAAGACGAAGAGCGAAGCAGCAAGAAGCGTAGGAAGGGGAAGAAGAGCAACGCACCGGTTGTGCAAGAGCCGGAAACGCTCGAGGACATGGAGGCGCTTGCCGCTGGGCTGCTTGGGTAGATTGGGAGAGTAGCTGGGTTCAAATGATATCATTTGTATTTTGAAAATAAAATTTCTTGTTATATATCCGAACGACAGTTTTACTATCGCAATGCTCGTATTCCAAAACGTTGTCACGGTTCTTTCGGCGGTTTTAAATGTTGAATACGCCTTATCCCATATCACACACTCACTACCTCAATCATCCCACTCCATAGCATCAATCATAGTCCTCACCGAGTTCGCCATCCGTATACACAACGCCCCACCGCTCTTATCAACACAATTGTCGTGCGGCGTCCCAAAAAGATCCATGCGCTCCTTCGAATGCAGATTCTTATTGTCATGCCACCTATGCTGCCGTTCCTCCATCTCATCCAGCAGTTTCACCAACGGCCTCTGATTCTGCCCACCACCCAGCACCTCCGTCTTCAGCGCCGTCTTGCACAACCTCTTCCAATCTTTCGGCTCGAGCTCGATGTCGAACCCCATCGGACAGTCCGGCGTCCCGGTATGTAGGTGCCGGTTCTCGGGACTGTTGTCGCCAACACGGAATTTCTTCTTCTCGCCCGCAGCTTCGGCGCGTTCGGCCGCTGCCGAGATCTCGCGGAGCACGCGGTAGAAGCGCTCTGCGATGGCGGATAGTAGGGCGCTTAGGGATTGCACGTTTTGGATGCCGGTGAAGGGTTGCTGGGGGCATATGGGGCAGTGGAGGATGGTGTTTGCGGCAGCGGTGGCGCTGCGGAGTCGCGGGATGACTTGAGGGAAGGAAAAGTTGGTGATGGTTTGTAGGTCGCTTACTGTGAGGTACATTAAGGAGAGGCAGCTGCAGGGGCCGGTATCCGAAGGGGTGGTTTCTGTGGGGATGCTTGTGTTTGGGGGAGGAGTGATGGGGTTGTTGGTGGGTGGGGTGGCGTCCCAGAGAGAAGGATCAATGGGGTTGGGGTCGAAGCTAGTTAAATGTTAGAAGAGCTTTCACTGTAGATGCTGTAGATTCTTTTCAGAATGATGTTACCTCAATGTTGGTGGCGTGGCTTCTTGTACGAGCTGAGTGTGCGAAGCAACGGCAGAGTCTATGGGAGGAGGTAGGAGACTGTTTGAGAAATCCAGTCCATCGAGCCCAAAAGCATCATCAAATCCAGGGGGCGTTGATAAATGATGGAAAACAGGTGGGTTAAAGCCGTCTGGAAGTGACGTGGTGGGAAGGTGTTGTTGCGGTTCTGCTACCTGCTGCTCCGCAGGAGCTACAGGGCTCTCATTACGCCTCCTCTTCCTCGGTCGTCCCATGGGTTTCTGAGGCGAGTATCGACAATTTATCTTCTCCTTTTCACACCGACTACATCTTGGATGCTCACCCGAGCATTTCAGCTTCCGCGTGCCTTTTCTCTTCAGCATCAGCGCGTGTGCAAGGGCAACCCGTCGGTCTGCAAGCAGGACTCACGACACTCATCACATGCCGCGTGCAACTTCTCGGTCACGGGCGCCGACTCTACCATAGTTGTTGCAGCAATGTGATGCACACTCTGGATTAACCCGATGCTCTTAATTAACTGGGAGATGGTATAATGTAAAGGTGATTGGGATTACAGATTGCTGTTAATACTTTTCGATAGTCAGACAAGCGGTCACTCATGTTTGAAGCCTGTTCAGGGCCCTATAGTGGGTTGACCTATGCCTCAATGGGAACTGAGACTAAGGTCAGCGCTAGGCCTGATCAATGTTAGTTAAAGCTTCACTATCAAAATGCAGCCACTCAATGTTGACGAGGATGTTGCCGTGACTCCACCACGTTTGCAAAAGATGAAATCTTACCGAAACTCCAGTGAGGAACATAGCGGGAATTAGATGGTGTATGTACCATTCCGTGTATCGAGCATCTCACGACATATAAAAAAGCATTAGAGACAACCCCGTCATCTCCGTGCTTACAACTGTAGAAAACAACATGAGAGACCCGTTATGAACACATAATCTCTCATTGCATTACTGCCTTCTGCAAGATGGCTCAATATCTAACAGTAAAACTACGTGAAACAATGCTAGCCACACTATAACTTACAGAAACATCCACCGTTGATGACCATGTAGAACAACACGACGCTTAATCACACATTTACAAAAGCACATCTCTGACACAACATCCCGTTCGGTAACAAGACAAACAACTCAGCTATACTGTATCTATTCATTTTACCACTCTTCTATTCGCTACAAATTGACAAAGGAAAGAAGGGGAAGCTGGATCTGGGGGGTATAATATATGTATGTATGTATCCTATGCCTTTCGCAATGCAAAAACCAAAAAAAGGGAGCAAAATATCTGCATTTGAAATATGCATTGTGTGTCTTCCGCACCAAACAGCAACCACTCAAACATTTTCAATTTTTCATGCCGGATAACCAGAAACAAAAAGCAAAGTAAGAAAAAAACACCGGTAGATGCAAATAATGAGAACAGGTAAAGGACGGCTGTGTCCAATCTATGAGGTATGAAGGGGGGTGGGAGAGGAATGGGAAAGAAAAAAGGTATACGAACGATCCGATCCACCGGGGTATCAAGAAGACAGGAGCAGAAAAGATGGGATCAAGAAAAGGAGGGGAAAAGATAAAAGGAAAATGGGAAGGAATGGCAATTGCATGAAATATCATGCTATGGAAACGTAATATGGAAAGGAAAGGAGCACCGAGGCACGGCCGCCCGAACTACAGTATGTAGGACAACTTACACAATTTCTTCCTCCTTGTGGTAGAACTCTCAGTCAGACTTGTGGCAAGGGGATACCGTTTACGCCCGCCACAGGACCTCCTCCTCAATCGGCAGTGGCGTCCGCGTAGCTAGACTCTCCAAACTCTGATTCAACAACTCGGCATCTTCTTCCTCTTCGCTCCGCCTCGATGCGCTTGAAACCGGGGTACGCAACGGACTAGTATACCGCGAGAGATCTGCATCCAAGCTCACTGAAATCGAGGGGACACGGTTCGTCGAGTCATCGCGAGCGCGGGAGGGTGATGATGAGGTATCTTGCTCACGCGCTTCGGCTCCTGCATCTCCTTCGCCGTTCTGTTCTGATGACTCTGCGGCTTTGGCGGCGCGTCTGCGGGCGCGTTCTTGGCGAGCTTCATCGCGCTGTTTGATGAGGTCTTGCTCGTGGGCTACGGCGCGCTTGCGACGCTCTTCGACATCCTTGCGCTTTACGACTTTAGTAAGGGCGTCGGAAGCTTGGATGAGGCCGTCGATGCTGATGGCGTGGTTGGTCATTTGGTGGTTGATGTAGTGGTATATCGCGGCAGGCGTGTCACATTGTAGCAGTTGCTTCTCGTTGAGTTTGAGCAAAGCCAACGCAATTTGGAAGAGGAATGTTGAGCCATCTTGCATGCAGAGGACAACGTCCCAGACGCGGTAGAGAGCTTCGGCGGAGAGGCAGTCGGTGAAGACGGAGAGAAACCATTGGAAGGTTAAGGCTTCGAGCTCGATTTCTAATGCATCGAGATGGAAGGAGAGTTTGGGGAGGAGTTCCATGACGTAGGAGCGAAGAACAGATTGGTCGGCGCGAGAGGTGAGGAGGTGTTGGTCGTAGTAGTTGTCGGGGAGGATGTTCTCGATCATGGTGGCGAGCATCCAGAAGGCGTCTTCCGAGGTGGGCATGATGAGGAGAAGGCAGGCTGTGATGAGGTTCATGCCTTGACAATATCCGATCTCAGGATTTCGTCGAGAATAGGCGAGGAGCACTTCGTTGAGCTTGTGCACACCAGGTCCTTTCCGGAAAAAGATGTTGTCAGTGAGAGTGCGGGTGATGTCCATTTGGATCTGGGAGACAACGATTGGATTGTCCACGCCATTGTTGACAAGATCTTCGTAGTATCCAGGCACACGCAGTGCAGATGCGCCGCTGCATTCCGCCCAAATTTTGGCTCGATAGGCGACTGGAATACCGCCCAACACAAGCCGTCGAAAGTCTTGCCATTTGGCGCGCCCAACTTTGCCCTTAATACCCAGACCTGCCACACCAACAATCTCTCCATCAGCAAGTAGGGTCTCTGGCATGTCAAGCACTTTTCCGCGTTCATTGGAAGTAGCAACTTCGCCTTGACGTTTTCGTTCAGCACGGACCTTACGCAGAAATTCGTTCCATTGGATGGTCTTTTCCTTTTGCAGATTGTCGTGCAATTCAGTGAGTTGCTCGAGAAGAGCTTTCACCGGGTCTGCCGCGGTAGGATGATATGGATTTAGAGGTGATGTTGGCCCAGAAGGGATCGCAACTGAGAACTCAGCATTACCTGAAATGATGCGAGAAGGGGAAGGTTCAGGGTTGGTACTTGTAGAAGGTAACGACCCTCTTTTTGCAACTGTGACTTGACTTGCTGGCGGCGTGGACGCTCCATTGTCTCGTAAATCAACTTCAGTAATAGGCGCCGCGGAAGGAGTATGGGAAAGTAGTTCGGTGGGATGAGAAGTGAGTTTGAGATAGTCTGCCCAGGTCTTCGCTGGTACCTTCGCTCGCTGCTCTTCGGAGCTGCTACTTTCAGGTCGAGATGCCTTCTTCGAATCAATGTTCTCGTCCGTCTGATGCTGGCGAGTCTTATCTAGGTCGTCGATAGCTTGAAATACAGACCTACCATCCCCCAGTGATTCAACATTGCTGCTTCGTTTTTGCTTGGTCAAAGCAGCAGCGGCTTCACTCTGCCTCTTTTTTCGTCGCTGGTCATAGATAAAGCCGAATCGATCAGTCAAGTACTCATTGCTCGTGGCAAATCTGTTGTGGTGCTGAACCAATGTTGGGGGACGGGAATCCTCTGGCAGAATTCGATCCATTTCGACTGGTCCAAGATTACTGATGCTGCGTCCAGAAGGGTTAGGGCTGGGGTTGACGGGTGCGTTCTTCGGTAGCTCTGTCGTCACACTTTTGAGCGTTCCATTGGGACCTAGACTCTGCCTACCACGTCTTTGCGCGTTGACTAGGGCAGAGCGGGCTGAATTCGTCGTTCTTGTGGAATCGATGGAGGGGGTCCTGTCGGCTGGGTCTCCACTTGCATTGTTACGGCCTCTGGCAATGCTGCCCTTGTCCGCATTGCGGCTAGCATGGCTATTACCGGCCACCATTTTCAATGTCCAACCCATAATGGACCCAGAAGACCTCCGCGAAGACGACGCCGATTGGTCTTGATCCTGACTTTGCAATCGCCGTAGAGTAGGTACGGCGCCTTTGTCGGCCCCGGGTGGTACAAATAGATCATTGCTAATGGGTTTTCGTGACGGCTTTGCTCCACTTGACGCGCGCGATCGCGACTGAACCAACATACCCTCAGCATCTCGCTCGGCAAGGCTCGCAACAGAGGGCGCCCTGCTACTTTTTCTGCTCGTGCCACTGAAAAGGTAGCTTTTCCAGTTACTGCGACCGGTTTCCCGAGGGGCATCTACTGCTGAGATGACGGAAGCCTGGTCTAATTCCTGTATAACTGCGCCGGAGTCCATCCCTAGCGCATCTGGTTGTTGTGCAATCTCGTCTTCCATAGCCCGAGCCAATCGTTGGTCGATAGGGTCTTCGGGGTGCAGACCAGGCAAGTTACTCTCGCTGCCTTTTTTCTTCGTCGCTCCAAGATAGTTTCCGTCTCCGTTAGTTTCGCCTTTTCTCTCCAATTCGCGTAGGCGGCCTTCAATGTCCATGTTTGAGACCTCACACTCCTGCAACATCTTCCTCAATATTCGTTCGCGCTCTTCTGCCCTCCGTCGCAATGCTGTAATCTGCGCATCTCGCTGTGCCAAGTCGCCAGCCAATTGCTTGACCAAAGCCACAGCGCCCGATTGCGCTACCAAGTCCTCAATGTTTTCATCGCTGGCATAATGCAGGTTACCAGGTATTTGAGCTGGCTCGGCGGGTGTGTCATCAAAGAGCGCGGTCCTGTTCCGGGTAGAAGGTGTAGACGCGGTCAGATTTCCTACGATCTGCTGGGTTGATTTCGTGACTTTTCTCACGGTCGAGGGCACGGCGGCCGGTTTAAGGGGCTCAGGAGGAGGTATAGACCTGACCGTCTCCGGGGAGCTCGTAGGAGCAGGCCGAATTTCTGCACTCTCTCCCGACACGGAGCGCTCTCCAGCACCGACAGCAGAACGAAACCATCCATTGACACGCGACTGTACGGGGGACGATTCCGGAGTGGGAGAGAGGAAAGGGAACGACGTCAGGCTCTTGTCGTCGGGATGGGGCGAAGGGGTTCGACCAAGAGAAGCATTGGAGCTTCTTTTGAGCGGGCGCACGCGCGTCGTGTGTCCCTTTCTGGTGCTCGAAATAGTGGAGCTCTGGGAAGAGGTGCGCACGAGATCAACGGCAGTGGGGGGTTCTGAAGCCGCCATCTCAGTCGAGTTGGTTTGTGGGCGCGGGCATCCGAGTGGGAGTAAATTGGCAAGAATTTGGCGCAGCTATGTTAGTGGAAACGGGCGCGGTGGTGGTTGTCGCGAACGTTGTGGTGTTCAGCATGTGGGACAGTGTGCGTCATTCGACGCAAGGATCGATAATAATTATTGATGCGGCAGTGGTAGGAGGCGAGCTCGATAGGTAAGCTAGCTGCGCGCAGTGCCAGAAGGTTCGACGAGTGAGTTGTTTGAGCACCAGCTGGGAGCGGACGTGTGCGCGGCGTCTTGTACGGCAAAGGGAGATGTGTGTGTGTGTGTGTGTGTTGTCTGTTTTGTGTCTCTGGAGTCTGTCCCAGGGAGCCAAGGGGGTGGACCTCGTCTAGTAACAAAAACGTAGGAATCTCGTCCTGCAATCTGGCGCTAGAGCCCCTCCCCGTCCATCCACCCCTCTCCCGTCTGCTGGCCAATCCCTAGCCGTGATATTGTCCGAGACAAGCCATATTCGTGAATTGTCTAGGTCCATGTATAGTTGGATATGAACGTACAAGGTAGACGCTCGCCGCCATGCCCCTCACAGACGAGGATGCCGCGCTGCAGGCCATCGCCACCCTCGAGAATCTATCAAACGAACAGACTCAGGCCCTGGACGCCATTAACAAGATACTGCAAAACGGCGACCCCTTCGTCGATGTCCATGAACTTTTCGGGCATTACAACGCCTTGTACTTTCGGAGAATCCTCTTGCCTCGCGTTGAAGTGCTATGGTCTCCAAGGCTGACCCTGTAAGTAAGCAGACAGGCAGGCCTCTCTTCTCCTTGGAGCACTTGTTTTCTTCATGTCGCACCCCTGATTGTTCACCCGAAACCTGGCATCACGCATGCGGTCAATATATCATACATCCAGTAGCTAATGCAAACAGTTGCGCCGGAATATGCGAACTATCAAAAGACCCGATGACCGGGACATACACTCGCATCCGCCTCAAATTGAGCTCACCACTGTTACAATACCGGCCCCGCAGCGGTGCGTATTTCCCGGGTACAAAGTATTTGCATATTTGAGACGCGATTGGCGCCACGTTTGAAACCTGGAATAGCCTAACAAAACATGTCGGGTCAAGGTAGCCTTACTGATCGCGTGACTTGGCCCTCTAGATACCATCAACACGCTGCTGCACGAAGCAATACATGCATACTTCTTCATCACCACCTCCTGGCGGCACTCACGCGGAGACGACGGAACCGGCCACGGCGCCGGATTTCAACTCCTCGCTGACGCTATCAATAACCACGGCCAGTATAACATTACAATTTATCACACCTTCCATGATGAAGTAGAAAGTTTCCGCACTCACGTTTGGCAATGTGACGGTGTCTGCAAAAACCAGCCTCCTTATTTCGGCCTCGTGAAGAGGAGTATGAACCGCCCTCCCGGGAAGAACGACTCGTGGTGGTCTAAACATGAAAGCGAATGCGGAGGCACCTACACCAAGATTCGAGAGCCAGCCCCCACAAAGAAGCAGATGGATGCTATGAGTAAGAAACAGAGGGCGGGTTTGCAGAAGAGCAAACTCGATGATTGGGTCAAAAAAAGGACTCCGGAGGATAAAAAGTCGGTAGAGGAGGGCAACATGTCTTCAAGACCTGCCAATGGGAAGCGCAAAGTTTCCATCGGTGACATAAATACAGATGATATGATAGAGCAGTATACCACAGACCAGAAACGGCTAAGAACAGCAACGGGAAACAATATTCCTGTGCTCTCTGCCCAGAGCGTTGTTGTGGAATGTCCGATATGCGAAAGCCGTGTTCCTGAACTGGATATCAATGAACACTTGGATGTGAACCATCCGACGTAGCCGTATACAAACCTTCCAAAATGAAGCTGACCGATAAATATATTACAATCCAATGTACAAATCTTTCTACAACACTCAATCCCACTTCCCAAGCACTGTAAACGTCCTCTGCTCCTGCCACAATTCTAACGGTGTCTTCTTCTTTCCCGTCCCCTTCTCAGCCTCTCCACCACGCAACAACGCCTTCGCCTGCTCCCTCAGTTTCTCCGCACGTTTTCTTTCCCTGCCAGGATGGTTGGTATAAGCTTCCTCAATACGGAATTGCTTCGTTTCCTCCTTCTCCTCCACACCCCAAGGTTCCATGTTCTTGGGTTCCTCCGGCCACACAAAGGGCGTCTCCATCTCCACCGTCATGTACTTTTGATTGGGCTCACGGAAATACTGACGATATGACTCGGCAGTGTCGCGGATATGTCCTGGCTTGATGAAGGAGCGGATGTTGTGTGTTTTGACGTTGTAGGCATGGTAGAGGTAGTCACGCAGATCGTATTTGGAGAAGTTGAGAGGGACGAGGAAGCGAGCGTGGTATGGGGACAGGTACGGCGTGCGGACGAGGGTGATTGTGAACTTGGGTCTGTATGCGGCGGTTAGCGGATCGAATGGGATTGTCGCCGATGGATGGAAATTCATACAGGAACACCTGCTTGCTACCGAAAGCGATTATTTTCTTGGAGACGACGCTTGAGACGTCCATGATGGGCGATTTAACAGGATTGAGGGCTGGCCAGGCGATTGACAGTTACAGGAGATAACCAATCTATTTTTTCGGGTCAGGATCGTTCGAGCGGAGACATGCGCGTTAGATGTTGCGCTTCGTCTCGACGGCTGTGTCTGTCTAGAAAATCGTCTTGAAGTCGGAGCTTGGCTCGTGCACCTCCGCGTCTATCACGTGGTCGCGGGCCAACCTCATCAATTGATTGATTGCATGTCATCAAGAGATACATCGAGTCTGTAATTCAACCCACATATTTCCAGACACATCGAATTTCTGTGCGACAGGCTCGAGCATCACACGGTATTTTTAAGTTAGTTACGAAAGTGTAATCTACTCATCATAAGTGCGAAAATGTAGGTATCCAGTGCAAATCGAACCCTATATAGATTACACATATTGCAGGTCGAGTAATATAGCACTAACGGGAGAGAACAGCTTTGCTCTCAAGTAAATTATGATATTCTAGATTGTGTTGGGTAGCTTAATAGAAACTCTCTTTTCATAAATGGCTAGCAAATATATTAAGGGTTTTGGCTGGGTTCAGAATAGGGTGTTGATAGCTTTCTTTATTCTAACACACTATTAAATAGTATGTAGAAAGTACATTATAAGGTTATTTAACAGTATTTTAAAGTAGAAGGTGCGGTCAACACTATGTTCTAAACTCGGCCAATACCTGTAATGTAGCTACATAGTACAAGGTGAAGCAAATACCCAGCATGTACAGAGGGGCGGCACGCCGGGAGGTTATATACCGGGTAGCTAGTGTACTAGGCGTTATTCACAAATTAGATAACTATACTAGACATACTATTACTAGACATACTATGTAAGTTATAGAGCTTCTAATTTATAGAACCTATTAGTCCTCCTAATAGGTGACTTCCTAGCGTATCACCCCGCTTACACTCTAGGTATAGAGTCGTTTATTATCGAGACACCACGTAGTGTGGTGTATTAAGACATTCATCACTTGTTATATCACCCCTGGTTAAGTTAAGCTGACTTGGTACCCACGATATCAATAGGTGCGAAAATGTATTGCAGGCCAATTAGTGTAGCATGTCATATGCCCCGGTGTCACGTTGCCTCACTTTTGCTGCCGTGCCGTAAGTGAGGAAGGAGCGACTTGTTTACACACTTCTATTACCTTCCAGCTGCCTCACCAAAACCACTCACTCACCGCTACTCCGCAACACTTTAACCTCATCTATTCAACCTCGCACCAAACACTCTTTCTTTATCCTTATTTTGATCCAATTTCGACAATATGGCTGACCACCCACGAAGAGCAACTGAACCAGGAGCCGGACATGTGCATCCTTCCAACAAGTTCGTCGGCCGGATACCAAGTCGTGAAGTTACTGTACCAGCCGACAGACGCCGTCCAACTCTCCATGCCGAGATTTACAGGCTTTGCGCCAAATGGAAAGCGGAGTATAACTGCGAAGTTCTCCCTCGTCTAGGACATTCGGGCTGCATTGACAAGTTCGAGATATTCGGTTCAGGCAGCGGCGTGGATAAGACTTATAAGGAGATAACTGAATGGATCCTACCGCTAAACGAAAAATCGGAATTCGCATCGGCTTGGGCGAAGATTCCAGCCTACAACGATTGGGAGTGGTCTTGGCAGCAACTTCGAGAGCAAGAGAATGAGTACAAGTCACAGTTTAGAGGAGAAGCACCCGAAGATATCCCCTTCTCAAAAACCGTCGAATGGCCAGACGAATTGCTCGAACACGAACCGGTCATTCTACCAAAAGATGCTTTCGGGCTAAAGCTGGAAGCGTTGGAAGAAATCAGGCTCGGTGAAGAAGTGTACATCACGAATTCCAAGTCCCGCCAATGGGCAATCCAGGTCCAAGGTCATAATCAATCCAGCGTTCAGGCAGGGGTTGACCGCGTCCGCAAGCTAATTCAAAAGGTCTGCCACCGCACATTCAATTTGCCCGATGACCTCATCCTGCTGTTGGACGAGGATGAAGGCAATGAAATTGCACTGGAAGAAGCCCCAGCTTGGTGGCCACAACGAGATCATATCATCGTTCCTCGCCTGCGTCATGATCCTTCGTTCGAGAACCCAGGAATATTTCGATCCAGCGTTCCCTACTCCGCGACGGTTGCTTCAGTTCAAAATTCTTTGAAGCGATTCATTGAATTGATCCAATTCGAAAAGGGCCATTACGATATGAGTATACGCTATGGCGCATTCGTGCTCCAAAGCACAAACAGGATGCAGCCCAAATCTCGTATCGGAACGGTGTCCCCTGTTCCTCCAGTCATGAAATACCTTCGAGATACAAACGCGTGCGAAGTCAAGAAATGGTCAATGAATGATAAGGAAGGCCGAAATTTGCTCAACCGGATGATGGATGCGGAAGAATTCCTGGAGCAGATAGGGTCGACTGGATTCTTCGGGTGGACATCGTCTCCGACCGACATCAAGCCTTTGATTCGAGCTACGTTTATCCTTGAAGATGAACATGGCAAAATCCATCTGGTTCAAATCGACTTCACAGATGACGAAGACGGAGCATACGAGAAAATGGAACCCCGGTATTTTCTGCTCAACACCAACAGCCATGGTCCCAAAGAAAATATGGACATCAAGCTCATGGAACTGAATGATGCCAAGGCATGGCAGTTCAGCTTAGTGTCCATGATGCCCGTCACCAAGAAACTGGTGCGTTGAACTCCAGGTACAGAGTCGTTTATTATCGAGACACCACGTAGCGTGGTATATTGAAACATTCATCACTCATTGTATCACCCCTGGTTGAGTTGAGCTGACTTTGTATAGGTGCCACCAGCTGTCAGGAGTTTTGCAGCTGGTGTCGGGATCAAACCAGACGGTGATCCAGCCTCTTCAATGCCACCACTCTTATGCAAGAGACCGGACTCCAGCTTGAAATTCCGTGCTGGTCGAACAGAAAAGATCTACACTTTCAGTAAGGTATACCCCGGTGAAATGAGTCGTTTGCTGCCAAGACACCATATGGTGTGGCGCCTTAAGGCACTGATAATGTACTATGGCCTCCCTCGTTAAACAATACTGACTATTTGCTTGTGATTTAGATATCAAAGATTCTGGCTTCATGGTCGACCTCGTCGGCAGGTGGTATATTCAAGGTAAATCGACTACGCCCTGCTGCTGGGGCATTGAGGTCCGCCATAGAGATTGGGAGACACACTTGTCACAACTGGAGCGGTTGGAGAGTGGCAAGTCCGCGGATTGGAAGGATATCTTGTCCACTTTCTTCCCGGATGATGGACACACAGCTCCTCCTCCAGATGAAGCTTACTCGGCCGCCATGTACGATAGCCAGGCCAGCCCTCCACGAAAGGGCACTCGGCTTCTACTCGAAATCTTGATGAAGCTTTCAGCGTTCATCAACAATCCAGAGTAACCCAGAACACAAACCGAGGAGAGGTTTGTCGAGGCAAAGTCGAGCAAAGGGGTAGGAGGTTCGATGGCACATGGACTGGGATTAACGGGAATATGGAAATGGGCTTCCACTGTACATTATGAACTCTGCAGAAAATCCACGGGTAAAAAAGCAACATCATTCTCATCTTTGATCGTGATGTGATTCCTATCTGCAATGATCTATGAAACACACGTGTGTAAAACGCCATTCAAATGCAAAAACCCTCCTATGCTTATCGAACAGCATGCAACGTTGAATCACCACCCACCTCCTGCGGAACTAGACAATGCAACCACCCTCTCGACATCGTTCTGCTTCTTACCAACATCGCTCTCCACCTTCCGGTACGAAGTATACAGCAGCGTTTGCATATCCACACCCGTAATCTTAGACCAATGCCCCACCACATCTCCAATATACCTCCTCGAAATACCATTCACGACGTCGTCCTGCACCACGACGCCATTCGTCCCGTTTACCGCATCCGCGTCCTGGATCTTGTAGTCCCCCTCTCCATCCACCGCCTCGTCTTCAGAACCAGAGTAGTACGCCTCATCCACACGAGCCAACCATGCCTTCTGCTCCTTGGGTCCTGGCTTCGTCGCCGGCGCCGCAGCAGCGTCCTCCGCACTCACCAGTCCCTCCGCTACGCGCACATCTTGCACCTCGCTGACCTTGACCTGCCCGCCTCCATTCGTGCACCCTCCTGGACACGCCATGACCTCGACATACGCATACTCCTTGATATCCGTCGGTCCACCACCAGCACCACCACGTCCCGGCGGCCTCCTACTCACACCTCCCGGCTTCGCACCTGGAAGTCTGCTGATTTTCGCGGGTTTGAGACCGCGGACGAGGTTCTGGATGTTGCGGAAGCCGTAGTATCGTGCGGTTTTGAGGATGGTCTTGGAGCCTTGGACGAGCGAGTACTCGACCACATCTGCGTTTCGGCCGCGGGAAACGGTGATGGAGGAGCCTGGGTGGCGCGCTTGGTAGGTTTGCAGGATATGGTAGAGGTATCCGCCGGAGGAGCCCGCGACGGGGTTTTGGTTCGGGCGACGCGCGGGTGGGAAGAGGAAGGTATCGAGTTTGGGGTCGGGGAAAGGTGTTCTTTGTGATTCGTTGAGTGCGGTTCGTGGGAGGGAGGCGAAGTTGATGCCGCGAGCAGAGGCTAGGTGGAGTAGTTCGCGGGCGGTGATTACGCAATCGACGTCCCGTACTGGGTCCTGTGATGCGGATTCGTTGTCGTCTGACCATGCCGAGGAGGTTAGTTCGCTGCGGCTGGCTTCGAGCTTCTTGTCGAAGCACGGCATGATGGCTACATGCCACACTTGCGAGGGTGGGATGTTGTAGCGTCGGCTGAGAACGGATTTTATAAGGGTACCGGTTAAAGCTTGCGGGGATTTGAGGCGTGATATGTAGGGAAGAATGTATGGGTGTGTTTTTTCGGCGTAGCATATCCATCCTGGGCATGCGGAGGTAAGGATAGGTTTCTTCGGTGTTGTGTCGATTGCGCCCTCTGAGCCGGGTTCGAAGGGAGGTTTGGAGACATCGGGTGATAGCGCGTTGGTGACTTCATCGGTGGCTGCTACCAGGCAGGCTTCACGAGTGACGTTTGTATCTATAACCCATGTGAAGTCACTGCCGTGAGTTCCACCATTCCTGAGTCCCGATTCGCCGCTGAGGAGCTGTGCGAGCATGTTTCCCGCTTCCACTTCTGATATTGAAAACACTGCTGCCAGACTCGCGCGTGCCTGTGGCGAAACGCTCGCTACGAACAGTTTCCCTACTGCTTCATTGTGACCGTTCAACCCATTTGATGTACCGTTTTTTGTACCGTTTCGTGCTTCCCATGGTGCTCGTAGCGATGGATGAGCGTCAAGTGTTGACAGAACCTCTGTGTGTGATTGCAGCGTCACAAGAACGGCTTCCGCACTCGTTACACATCCTGAACAAGCCAAACAATCCGTAAGCGATATCTGCGCGGGAGGCGGGGGTACTGAGGCGGCGACTTGATCTTCGGTAGTTACTTCGTAAGGATTCTGAGCATTTGTCAGTTTGCGCCGATGACGGAAGACAGAGAGCACACGAAGGAGGGGTAGCGAGGCATACTAGAGGTTTTTCAGACTGAGCGGGTAGAGTTTCTATAGGCTTTATACACGCCACGCCAGGAGATATAAAATCGTTCAGATCATCGGCGGAGAGAATGGCACTCATTGTGAGCGTAAACGGGTGGGATACTATGTATGCGACCGGCGCGGGGGAGGCAATGTGACCGTGAAAGCGAAACAATCGCGCAATGTGAGAGAAACGTCTAAAGGAAGGGAAGAAGCCAGCAAGCACAGAGCAAACACGACGATAAGATATTTGCAAGAATAAAACAAACTGCAAGCTTGACCGCGGAGAAGTCGTTCACTTCTTTGCCATTTTAAGCCCTCGAATCCTTTCGATGTCGGCGAACTTATCGATAAGAACGCCACTTGAACTGAACATTTCCTGCCCGCTGAGGTAATCCCTCGGCTTCCTTCCGCCGCCACCATTCTGACCTTACACCCTCTTAGTGAACCTCCAAAAGTACAGCGCAACAGCGTTTGCATCTTCATGTCGGGCGGCTACGATCGGCGAGATTTTGATCGGATAATTATCAAGTTGCATCATGCCTCATCAATAATTAATCTAATATGTACCCCAGATTGAAGCTCCATTTAGCCAGGTCATCCTCCCGTGTGAGAACACCATGGCTTCAGATGGCTCATCTTCCTTCTCCATACTTTACCCCATGTTTATTCTTCAGCTTGAATCATTTTTGAGGGAATGTAGACACCCAGCATGAAACGCATTTCCATCGACAATTTTAGTTTGACCAGCCCAAAGAAAGATGATGTTTTCTTTCCCGCCAGAAGAAGGAGAAATGCGTGGTACGCTTCGAGTCCAAAACTATTTGCAACTCTACTGTGCTTCGTAATATGGTACTGTTGGTCGCAACTTGGTGGGAGCAAGATTGAGATACCCGGGGATCAATTTGCGTACATTGAAGACCCAAGTCTAGTGGACATTCTGAATACAACACTTGGTGTATGTTCATTCATATCTTTTCTTTGTGATTCTGAAGGAGAAATGGTCCGCTCCAACACTAACAGCACAAAGTTTGAGAAAATCCTTGTTCTCAACCTTCCCTTCCGGACTGATAGACGAGATGCCATGACACTCTCCTCAGCAACCAGTAACATCCATGTTGAATTTCTCGATGGAGTGACTGGAGAGAGCATCAAACCCAGTGCCTATCCACCTCCCTTGGAAAATCAAAAACTTCAAGCAGGGATAAGAGGAAGCTGGCGGACCCACATGAGCGCTCTTCAGACTATCGTGGAACAGAACCTCACCACGGCGCTAATCATGGAAGACGACGTCGACTGGGACATTAGGATACGACAGAACTTGCAACGTTTTGCTCTAGCCTCACGCTTTCTCTCCGAGGAAAAAGCAACTCTATCATCCAATCCACAATACGATATCGAGAACCGTCCAAACACAGAGACGGCAGAGACATCATTCCACATACTCGACAAAAAAAAGTTGGAGAGCACACTCCCCTCTCTCCCACTCTCCTCCATCAACTTCGCTTCCCACCAACCACCCAGCCTCTCCTCGTCACCATACGGCGACCCGGCCGAATGGGACATCCTCTGGATCGGCCACTGCGGCGCCGGCTTCCCGCGCTCCTCGAGCCCCGAGAAGAACCCAGCCATAACCACCGCAAACGTGATTCTAACCCAAGCCGACGACTACACTGTCCCCAACAGCCAACACCTCAAAGCACACCCCTTTCAAGACACCCTCGACCCCCTCGCCTCCGCCTACCCCCCGCACACACGCATCTTCCACCGCGCAACAGGCGGCGAACTCTGCACCGTCGCGTACGCCGTCTCCCAGCGCGGAGCGCGCCGACTCCTCCATCAATTCGGCCTCAAAGGCTGGAACGGCATCTTCGACAGCGAGCTGGGGCGCTGGTGTGCGGGCGAGGATCCAGATATGGGACCGCACGCCCGTCCACCACCGCCGCCATCATCTAGCGGGAAGAGTGCAAAGGCAAAAGAGAGGGTGTGCTTGACTAGCCAGCCGCCCATCTTTGCTCATCATCACCCTCAGCAGGGCGAGAGCGATATCGGTGGGCTGGGCGGCGGGTATGCGAGGAGGTATGAGACTAAGTATTTGAGGTTGAGTGTGCGGATGAATTTGGAGCGGATTGTGCATGGGGCTAAGGAGAGGGATTTGGTGGATCAGTGGCCGGATGAGGGGGGGCAGGTCGTTCCGTAGACATTGTCGTGTGGCTTTTTCTTTGGTCTATAGTCGTTTTTAGTTTTATGTTTTAGTCACTGGTGTCCTTGTTGGCCGGGTATGATTTATTAGGGTGGAGATGAAGACAAAAAGGAATGGGAGGGGAAAAGCAATATTGATATATTGAACGCATTCCTTTTTGCTCACGATGTGTTACAACTCAGTATCACCTACTCTACCTACCACTCGGTATCACAGGTATCCCAGAACCACACATCCCTTACCAACCTCCACAACCCACCAAAGGCAAAAAGAAACAAAAAAACAGAGGCTGTAAAAAAAAAAAAAAGCAATATTCAAATAAGACATGACGGGACTGGCGAATCCTTCGTCGGGGACACCCGTCATCGAGGATCACCGCCGCGCGTGTACCGTATCATGTAGATCTCTATGTACACCCAAACTTACCAAAACCCAGATGAAATAATACGACAACAATTATCGAAGTGCGCTCAAATAACACAGAAACCTGATCAACCCATCCTTATCGAAAGAAACCCAAAAAAAGGGAAGAATGAGAAAAAAAGCAAATCCCGCCTCCCCACTCCACCTAACTAACCTACACACTCCTTAACCGTTACATAACTACACTTTATCACCTACCTACCTATCCTTGCTTCTAGCTGCTGATATTAAGACAACAAAAAGGGGGGGGGGGGGGGGGGGTAAAAAAAAAAAAAAAAGACCCAGTAAAAACGTAATTAAAATTTTAACACCCGCCACCCAACCGGGAC